>BQNB010139155.1:3823-17597 GCA_026074375.1 Tanacetum coccineum
GAATTTCTTCTTCCACGCCTAGGCATGAAGAGTTTGACCCCTGAAACTCTTAGACGCCTTCAAGAAGGAGAGGATGAGTAAACGAAGTGCCTTCGTGTATCCTTGGTACATATGTTTAAAAAAAGGGCTTAGTAAATATTTTAAGTCATTTGGAATTACTAAATGGTTTGCAATTACTTCAGATTGCAACCGGTTCGCTGTCGGGGCATGGATTACTTAAAATCTACGCATTATGGGTGTGCGCGTAAATTTTACATCTCAATCAACGACTGCAACTCTTTCAATAGAAAACTGGTCGTTGTTTGAGGGGGAGAGTGAATTTGAGAAGTTGAAAATTTACCTCATCACACTGGTTTCTATTAGAAGTGATTGGGAGGATCTTCCATGGCTGTTTAGGAGTGTTGAATATTTGGTCAGTAAGTGAACCACCTAAGTTAAAATCTGTTAAGATAATGTTTTTTGTATTCTAATAGGTTAATGTTTGAAGGGGAGTTAATTAATTTTAACTCAAAGGGCCAAAAATGTCTATGGTTATAATGCTTAGGGACTTTAATATAATTTGCTACATGTCTCCTAGTTTTTTTTAATCAATAGGGACTAAATCTGCCAAGACTCAAACTTTGGACAACCTTAGGAATGCTTAAACATGAAAATAAAAGAAGATAGAAACCACAGGGACTGAATCTGCCAATTTCAAAAGTTATAGTATAAAAGGAGGCGGCGGGTTGACCTTGGTCAAACTTTCAAATTCTGGTCAAACTAAAAAACACACACACTCTCTCGTACGCAACTTGCCGCCAAGAACCTTTTTCCAATCTTTGATTTCCAGTGTTTTTCTTGCAAAGGTAATCATCAAATCTTGTTCTATGCATGTTAATGTATCTATAGATTAAAGGAATCGAATTTAAACACATTAAAATGAGCAGAATAGTTAGATTTCAAATCTAGGGTTCAAAATTTTTAATTATTGTTTGAAAACTGAAATTGAATGAGGGGAAAGGTGCGGAATAGGAATGTGATCACTATGATATATTGGTTTAACCATTTGACAAACATCTGTGTGCCCTATGCTTAATCTTGCATTCGTTTTTGATCAAAATGTTTATATAGTGTTTGAAATGTTAACTTTGTTGCTGGGATTAGTAGATTAGGTATATTAAAAGTTGTTTAAATGCCTAGTTTCGTTCCCCAAACACCTATGAATAGTATAGGTATTTATTTATGGCGGTTTGCGATTTTGATAAAAAGATGGTTGATGGTTTGTGTAATAAAGAAGCGGTAGTAGAGTAGTTTGTGTTGCTTAGGAACACCTCAGGATGTAGTTAGGATTGCCAAAGGAAGTGCGTGGTTTGAATTATAAGTAGTCATTCCTCATGGCGAGTTGATTAAAATTCTAGGTGGCGGGTTGATTTAATACTATTTTAATATATTAGGGAAACCGCCACTGGCAGCGTTGGTGAATTTAATAATTTTAAAATATTAAAAATTATCAACCCGTCGTGTGATTTCTATTTGGCTGGTTGGTTGATTCATGCGGGTTGTCACAGCGGGTTAGCCTTAAAATTTAAATTATTTTATTCATACAGTAAAACGCTGCCTCGTCAGCGGTTTTGGTTCGAATTTTCTTTATTAATAAAATAATCCATCCCGCCATTTCAAAAGTTTTACTTCCGCAGCGATTTTGATTAATATATTCAAATATTCGTGGCGGTTTGGTGCTCTTCTTCGCGGCGGTTTGCTCAATCCACCTTACAGCGGGTTGACAAACTGCTTGGCGGCGGTTTGGTGCTCTTCTTCTAAAATTTAGCCCTTAATCATTTAAGTTCCATTCCTATGACCCAATTACTTATCTATCACCCCTACGGGCTTAGATAACAATAATTGGATCTGTTGAAAATTCTGCAACCTGTGTCCTAAACTGTATGCAGTTAACGAGGCATGTCATGTCAAATGTCAAACCTTCCTCTCTAACATCGTTTACTCTCCATGCTTGTTCCATTGTTAATTACTCATATGAAAATACGAATGGCAGATGCAAAATGTTCCCGCTCTAGCACCAACAAGAACATATGAGCAGATTGTACCTCGCTCTCAATGGTTACAAATCGGGAAAAGCAATCTTCTTTTTGATGCTCAAAAGATACAGAAGAACCCCATCTTTCAGATATCTGTGGACATCTTGCCGTAAACACCAACATCTTCAGAGCGTTCTCTGCCTCGACAGTGTTCCTGCCATCCCCTACATTCAAGCAGTTATGGAACACTTGAAGTATGACGAGAAGACTGGGGTTTATTGCTGTCAAGTTGATGAACAATGGTTCAATCTAAGTGCTGATCTTCCATAGAAAGGCCTTAGATATAACTCCTGTCGACCCAGCTCACCCATTTGAGTTACCTCCGACTGGTGACACGGTGATTGATTTTGAATACGCATGGGGTAGCCCTGAACACGTAAATTTGTCACCAATAACTTGTGAATTATGTATATATTCACCATGTATAGCAATTCTAACACTGATTAACCAGCGCTTAACCGGAAAGACATTTGTGGTGACAAACCAAGACACCAGAAAAAAGTGGAGGGAAAGGAGTGCTACAAATGTTTTGTGGGCATTGTCACTCAAACTAATGTTGATCATGCAGAACTGTTATGGGAAGAGTTTACACAAGGGATTCAGACATTCTTCTCACACAAGGCAAGTCATAAAGCCAGTCTGAAAGACCCTAAGAAGAAAGCAGTTCCTCTCCTTATTCCTTACGGGCGGTTTACTAAGATGATTATCTACTATCTGGGGAGTACCAGCGATGTACATAAAAGACCTGGGTCTCCTTGTCATCTTCCAGGAGATGACTTTCTGCTAGGTAATCTTAAGTTTATCTCGAAAGGTAAAACAAGTGAAGTGTTTAGAATGGCGATTCCCAAACAATTGATTACTCAAGCCATTCAACAATCTTTGTACTATCCAAAGTATCTAGAAATGGTTGCTAAGAATACGAAGAAAATGCCATAGGATAGGGCAAGCAAGCAACCTGAACCTGCAACAAAGCGTGCTCCACCCAAGAAGCCCACAACTACTACTCCTGTCAAACCAACCAAGCCACCTTCATCCAAACAACCTAAGTCTCCGACAAAGAAACCTTCTAAGCGTAAGCTTCCACAGAAAGTTAGAAAAGGAAAGCCTTCTTTCCAACTTGTTGATGAAGATGATGAAGCTCAACAAGAATCTGTTCCTCAAGGAGAAGGTGATGATCCTGCTCTCGAACTGGCCAAGAAGATGAGTTTGGATGCGCATCAAGAAAAAGGAGAAGGTGAAGGTGCCGATGCTGACATAGAACGAGCAATTAAGCTTAGCTTGGATCCTTCCTTTCTGCCAAAAGGTCAGGCACCTGTTGGAGGAGTAGTGATCAGGGATCCAGTATCTGAAACAACTCCCAAACTACCAGAAGTAGTGGGCAAGGGTAAGGCTATTGTAACCGAAGAACAAGTAGCTCATTCCCTGATCGATCTGTCAAAGAAGAAACGTACTACGGATCAGTTTATCCTTGTTAGGCGTGATCAAACACCTCATGATTCGACAACTGGACCCTCTTCTCAACCTGAAGATGATACATCAGAGAAAGTGGTCCAGGAATCTTCATCAACAACTGATTCAGAACGAACAGAAAGTGAAACAGAAGCCGCTGCTCCTAACAAAGAACAAGGTGAAGTAACTTCGTCCACAGTAACATCAGGAGTAGGGATATCTGTTCATACAGAAGACCAGGCTGGATCAGACCCTGGAAAAGCACATGAGGCTCTGGCTGGACCAGACCCTGAGCCCATGCAAGAAGACCAGACTGGATCAGACTCTGGAAAAGTACATGTGTCTCTTGCTGGACCAAACCCTGAGCACATGGATGAAGAATTCCTCGCTACAGCCTACCCAAAGGTTCATGAAAACCTGAAACTCATAACTGACGAACGTGTCATCGAAAATCAAACTGTTTTAAGGGATTGAGTGTTGGTTAACCACCACACAGCAAATGGTAATCAATTCACCATGTCTTACAAACATAAGAATTGACTAGTCCAAATCAAACAGTTTTGGTAAAGACATCTCAAATCTGTTGATGGTTGACAATTTACCAAAAATTGTATGGTGATCAATACACCATGGTATTACACTGAATTATTGGCTACTCCAAAGCAAACGGCTTTTTGGTAAAGAGAACTCAAATCCGTTGATAGCTTTAATAGTTTGCTCAAAACTATATGGTCCTCAACTCACCAATGTTTTATTACTGAGAGTTGACTAGTCCTGAGCAAACGGCTACAGGTAAAGACTAATCAAATCCGTTTATGGTTATAATGACTTACCAAAAGTCATATAGTATTCAACACACTATGATTCATGTTCTGAGTGTTGAAGTGGTTTTCAGTTCACCATGGATTATTACCTTTTCTAGGTACCAAAGAACTGACTAGCCCAAGAGTAAATGGCTACTTGGTAAAGGCTCATAAAAACCATTTGCGTTGCTGCGAAGACATGTTGCTGAGAAGAACAATCTGTTTGATGCAAAGACAAAGATTTTTGAAGGAATGCTTATGTTCAAGATAAGAGGTTTCATTTCAAGATACTCAAACAGATTGTGTACAAGATACTGCTCAAAGGAAAAAGTTTAAAAGATTAAAGGCTAGTACTGCTTAAATGACAAGACAGACTGATGCTGAACAAAGAAGACCAACTATCAAGAAACTTGAAATCAAGCAAGTAGAATTCAAGTTAGGGGAGGATTGTTGGGAAAAACAAGTCAATTGGTCAACGTACTGCTAAGCAAAAAGTCAAAGTACTGCTAAGTAGAAAGTCAAGGTACTGCCAGTCAAAGATCGAAGTACTGCCGTGGATAAAGGAATCTTAAAGGATTATCATTTAAACAGTTATGTTAGTAATTATCTTGTAACAGTTAATTTAGTGATTAGTATTGATTAGAGTTTATGATATACAAGGACTGTACACCTACTAGAGTTATCCTTATGGTTATAAAAGGATCTCTAGGAAGGTATTAGAATATAGAACAAAATAGAAAAAAACACGAGTTAAGAATTATTAGTATTGTATTAGGGATCTGCAATTTAGGCAGATTCAAAAGGTTTATAAAAGAAATCGTTTGAGAAACTATTGTGTGTTCTTCTTAAGTACTGCCAACTAGATTCCGCATAGTTGACAGTATATCAGTGTTTCATTAAGGAATATCGATCCTACAATATCCTCTTACTCAAGAAATGCTTTCAAGGATGTTAAGTAGAAGACTAGAGGTTGATCAAGAAAGTAAAATGGCATTTTGCAAATCTAAAGAATTCACGATCGTCCGATACTCGATAGGGACTGATGAAGAATTCATCACCCTTAGTCCAGGAAAATATAACGCTTCGGGAAAAACTCATGGAAACGTGTCTAGCATCTACCACGACCTCTTCAACAAGAAGTTTTGCGGATGGTTCGTGAAGCGTATCAAATAGGAATGAGGAAGAGAAAAAGTCTAACTTAAAGACTGGCTGAAAGAAAAGTGCTTACCAGGAGACAACCCGGTTGTTTTTAATTGTTTGAAAGGAGACAACCCGGTTGTTTTTAATTGTTTGAAAATTGTAATTTTAATTGTTTGATTGAGTCTGTCTTCCCAGACACTCAATATGGCGTATCGAACCTGTCTGGACGTTATCAGTCTTTTAATTTCCTGCAAAACTTTAAAACATTTGTTTTTACAGGATGCAATACGGCGTATCCTTGGGTTTGGGATACGGCGTATTGACTACCTGTACAGTGTGTTTATTTGTTTTCCTGCATTGTAACCATTGTATAACCGAGATAGGAATTGCACTTTTGTCTTCTAAACTTTTATGCAGGACCTTGCTGTAAAGAAATCGACGATATGGTATACTCTGAAAAAGACGTGTGTTGAACTCGTACGAGCATTCTAACGCCTCGTCAACACACTTTTGCTTAAGAACTCAAATTGGAGAATCATCCCGAGCAACATATCAGGGGAGTTCCTCGTTCTAATTCTATTTCCCATTTTCTTTAATTGTTTTATCTATACAACGAGGACGTTGTATAATTTAAGTGGGGGGATGGAGAATTAGAACGCCTACTTGTCCTTTCTTTTACAAATAATATGCTATATGCTTAAATTATGCCAAATTTAAAAAAAAAATTAGCATAACTTTTGTAAAAATTACTAGTTACATGACCTCGCGCACTATAACCCTTAATACCAAATTGTGAGAATTAAGCCTATTCCGTTTCCAAACGTTTACTAAAAATTCCACAAAAATTATGAGTGTGCCGGTGATGTAGTGGACTTTAGAACTTGGCTTGGTATATCACTCGAGACCACAACGATGAGTACTATGGACTTAGATGGAGAAACATTTTTAACTGGTAAATTTCTAGGAATACACCAAAAAGCCTAAATGTTGTAAAATTAACTAACTACACTGGTTAGTTAAACCCCGTGTAACCCCTTGCTTACTCTCACTATAAGAGTAAGAATCCTCTAGAAAAACTTGTTGAGTCATTCCTGTCTTTTTCACACCAAATGTCTATTTCGTTACACCACCTTAGCCTACCCTGTAGTTTCAAGCCTATTTAATCAAAGTTGCAAGTTGCTTTTGTGTAAAAGTTTTGTTTTCTGTTGTGTCAAAGTGAAAATTTCTATCTGCGGTTTTAGGTGGAAATTGCACAATGCAATGGGAAAATATGTAGCTCGTGTATTTTGCTACTTTCACGATTATGTATTGTGTTTGAAGAAAAAGTGTTGAAAGAAAAATTATCCGGATGAATTATGATGGTGAAGACAGTGAAAATACACCGAGATTTATGTTATGAAAAAAAAGGAAGAATAGAAAATTGCATCAAAAAAGAGAAGGAAAGATTGATAGTCGATTCGTTGAAGTTAAACCAATGAAATACTTGAAAGGATCGATTATTCGTTGATATATGGTGAAAATCAACGATGTATAGTTTTGTATAAAGTGGCCGATATCACCACTTTTGTAAAAGTATGTAACGATGTATTGTTTTATCTATACAACGAGGAAGTTGACTGTTATGGGAACGCCAACTTAGGTTGTCTTTGTCATTTCTATGATCGAGGCATTTGTATATATTTCTGAGTCTTTATCATGGAACGGTCAGGAAAAGTTTCTAGCAACTATATACCTTATTTGTTCAGGCTTAATCTATTTGTTTTGTGAATTTTATCTAACAACAATTTACTTCCTTTTCCTAGCAACTAACCTTATGTTTTACTCGAACGAGGTTGAGATCGAGTCATGCATGTCTATTCCGTCGTTACGGCCATGTATGCGTGATTCAGTCACCTTGTTGGTTTATTACTTTTGGTGAATGTTAGAAGATCCCTACCCTATATCATTCTCCATCATAACCCTTGGTTAAATGTGGAAACCGTAGAGGGGGGGGGGGTGAATACGTTTCCTTTTAAAATATTTAAGATCAAAGATTACATCACTCTTCTACTGGCGGTCCCATATATATATGGGGGCCGCCAAGTATATCAGGTGGCCGCCTGATTTATGGGACCGGCACCAGAAGAGGTTTTCGGACTAGATCTTTTGTATCAAATCATCAATCAAGTTTGACGTAATATGAGAAGTGTTGATAATGGATTTACGGTAACTAGCACATATTCTACCAATATATCCACACTCATAATGTTTTAATACAAAGAGCTACACAACCATGTCTAAAACAAACTTTCAAAACGTTTCACAAATGCAAGGTGCTAAAAGTAAAGCGCTAATATAAAGACATAAGTAAAGAGAAAGGTAAAAGGAAATGCAAACCAGATACGGTGATTTATAGTGGTTCGGTCACGAAGTTCCTCTTCGTCCTACTCCACTCCCCGAGTATCCAACTCGAGAGTTACTTCACTAATCAACAAGCTCCCTTTCGGTGGAGAAAACCTTATACCAATGCTTACATTATTCTTCGACACTAAGCTAGATGTCAAGTTCTTCTTCGGGTATAACCAAACCATTATGTTTTATGGGCCCAACTTTAATAAACCTTGTGTTTTATGGCCTAAACTCATTTAACTGTCTCGCTTACATTATTTTCTGCACTAAGCTAGATGACGGAGTTCCTAATCTTAGCTAGAACCAATCTTACCACCCACACTTGTATTTTGGAGTCTATAATACTAACGACACACCTTCAACACTTCCTGATTGTATACATATAAAGATCTAACAACTTACACAAGAATGAAAGGGCATGACTCGATCTATATGTAACACAATGGTACAAATGGACTAACTAGCACTACATAACTTCAGATCTTGGAAGTTGGACTGAAGTTTCTTCTCTTGCACTTGTGGGGTAAGGAGGATGGGATAGAAGATTTGATACACATTTTAAACAAGATTAACCAAGTGAATGATCAAAGATTTAGAGTGATTTAGTAGATCTAGAGGAGAGATAGAACTGGATAGAAAATCAGTGCAAAGGGGTATAAAATTAGGTTGGAGGTGACCCTCTATTTATTGGAGCTGAAAAACAGCTTGTCTTGGAGAACGACGGTCCAGGTATTATAAGTGGGGCGCCAAATAATAAGGGGGCCGCTGACGAATTAAGGGTACCGCCCGACAGACGCTCCTGTTTTTATCTTTTTGTGGTGACAAACTTGTCTGGTGTGAAGTGACACTTATTTAGGGGGGAAAGGTCCAGGATTTTGAAATTCAAAATAATTACCAAATGAAAAACATTTCTTTATAATTCATATCATAAATTTGCCAAATTAATTTTGAGAAATAGTTTTGTTGTATTTATAAAAAAATTAAGTTTAAGACAAAAAACTTATTTCTTTGATCATCCTACAAGTTTTATATTGTTCTGTACATACTTATGTGATTTAACCCCTCGGTTTGTAAAACCAATGTCCGTCTTGATGCATCCTAGAGACGTTGAGAGATGTTGGTGATACGTGTTTGCATTGATGATTTGTGATTACGAGTAAACCTTGTGCACTTTAGTTACGTTATTTCAAGTTATCATTTTTGCCATAATCAAAACATAAAGAGTTTGAGATAGATTAATATTGTAATATTTTGCATAACAATCCTCCCTTTTTGATGATACGAAAATATGTAAACTATGCACATAGTAAGTTTAATGTTATCGTTACACACTCCTTTCTCCCCCTTTTGTCAACAGCATAGGATTATATGTGGATTATGGTTAGAGCTATAGGTTGGAGGTTTGAGAAGAAGACATGAGAAGAGGGTAGTGCTCCGAGTATATAGGTTTGAATTATGAGGGAGCAGATCTGAGAAAAAAAGGCGAGGTTTGATTGTGGGTTCCTTGGGTTAGTTTGAATAAGTGTCCATGAGAGATGAGAGTAGGCATGAGAAGTAGTAGGTACTTTGAGTTCTGTATGGATATAAGGATATGAGGAAAATGTAGATGTTCCAAGTATATTGGTTGGCGAAATGAGAAGACAGCATGAGAAAGTAGGTTGGAGGTGGTTTTGTGGTTCTTTGATAATTAGAGAGGTCCCTGAAGGTTTGAAGGTGATTTGAAGTCAGATGATGGTGAAGTATTGGAGTATGGATGAGCCCTTCATTATATTTGGACAATATCCCAATCCTATCATCATCTAAAGGTGAGCTTGCATCATCCCTAGTAAGTCTTTCTATCTCATGGTTGCTATTTATCCTTACATGTCTCCTAGCCCCTCTGCCTCATTTGCGTCCCGATGATAAGATCATTCCTTGTATATTGAATTCTAACAGAATCATGGATCAAATAAATTTACCATGTGCTCAAGAGGTTCGATGCATTTAAATTGATGTAGTGCGCTTGCAAGTGCCCCCCCCCCCCCCCCTCGGTGTATGCTCCCCCTTGTTTGGGAAACCAAGGAATTGAGATATGGATGCGTGCTACAACAAAGTTATTAGACAAGTGCACATATATATATAGCAAGACAATAGCGGGGAACTAGACATGCACTTTTAGGTGTTAGTATTCTAAAGCATGACCACTTTGAAAGAGATGTTGGAAACTAGAAACAAGATAATATTAATTTTAAAAACAACCTAAATGATGAAATAAAAAGAATCAAGACGTATGTTTACAGAGAAAGATTAGGCCGACTTTTAATAAACGAGAATGGGATTCGTTTATTGATTGACTCAAATATTATCAGAATGTCCTTTTAAATGTGGACGAATATGACATTTCATATCTGGAAAAAATATGTCTATTTATATACTATGTAGATATAGATATATATATATATATTACTTATATATATTATATATATATACTTTAAAAGAATAAAAAGAAAATAAGACGAGGATGGAGATGATGTGCTCTTGGATGTGAATGAAAATGATTCATTTAGCCGATAAAGTGGGAAAGGATGAGCGATTCTTAAAGATTGGGAACGTAATTGACGTGGTTGATAGAAAAGTTGATATTTCATTTGCACTATCAGTGATGTATCATATGATCCTATCGGAGACAAAGGTGGATGATTGGAATTTAAAGGTTTGTTTGGGTTTTGTGGTTGACAATGTTGAGGAACAAAAGTGGGATGTGAAATGAGGTGGTAGTTCTTTCATGGTGGAATAATAAAGAGAGGAACTCAATTATTTGGTGACTCATATTCACTTAATGATGTAATATCTTCTTTATGTTCGTCACTTTCTAGAAGTGAAAAGTTTTGTACGAAGGAGTGACATTTGCATTTAGCAAATTACTTAAATATTTTGGATGAAATAATTAAGTTGTCAAAGGACTATTGGAGTCTTTCTAATAGTAACAAGGGACTATTCAGAGAGAGAGGAACGTATGATAGAAGTGAGATGAAACGTTAGAGGGATTTTTTTTGAAGAGACTCATTAGAAGTAAAAAGGAACATTTATAAGTGAGAAGAAACTTTTAGAAGTAGAAAAACTATCAGAAGTGAAACGACTACTAGAAGAGAAAAGAAACATTTAGGAGTGAGAAGAATCGTCTATGAATTTGAGACAAGACGTATGCGATATGTGAGGACCAAGGATTGTAAGTGAGGGGATTTATTATGAAGTGATGGATTGTAAGTCTATTAATTGTAAGGAATGTGTTTGATAGACGCATTTCATTATGAAATTCACTTGACTCTTGAAAACATAAGCAATGATGCTTATGAGCGTTAGGATATGAGGATGACCCATTGATATATAGAGAGATATTGGGTATAGGTTTGGATGTGGAGTGTTTGGGTGCAGAGTAGATGTCAGCTCGTAGCAGAAGAGAGGAAATATTTGGTAATGGATTAATAAAAGAATGTGCGATATTACAAGCTTGCTGCCGGCGGTCCTAGATAAATCTGGGGGCCGCCGGACCACCAACATAAGGGATGTTTGGAGAAATTGATGAATTTTTCGAAAAGAGTGACATTTTAATTTGTATTTATCTAATTAAAAATACTTAAAGTACTTCGGATGAAGTAGTTAAGTTGTCACGACATGGAATGGAACACGGACTAGAATCAAAACTAGAAGAAAAAAGAGAACAATTTATGTAATGTGTTCCATCATTCCTAAACCTTGACGAAGATAATTAAATGACTCACGCTTGAGGGGTAAAGAAAGAATGTCGGTGATGTTATCTTCAGACGCAACCTTTTCGATGGAGATGTTTCCTTTTGGATATTGTCCTGAAGGATATGGTGACGTATCTTCAGTGTGTTTCGTACGCGAAAATAATAATGATAATAAAAAAGAAAACAAACAAAGATAGAGACGAAGAGCTTGACAATGTCAAGATGGATGGTGGTCTTCTCGAGTATTGTGAATGTTCATAAACAATCATATGACGAGGTATAAGGTTATCTTAAAGGTGGTAGCGGAAATAGTAGAGGAAAGAGATTAGCCATCTTTATGATTGTAGAGGCGTGGTTGAGTGAGAAGGAAGAGGTGTGATCGAAAGAGAAAGAATGTTTCGTAGAAGAGAAAGAATGTTTTCGTTAAAAAAATAATGTTTTCGTCAAAGAGAAAGAATGTTTCGTCGAAGAGATAGAATTTTTTCATCGAAGAGAAAGAATGTTTCGTCGAAGAGAAAGAATGCTTTCATCGAAGAGAAAGAATGTTTTTGTCGAAGAGAAAGGAGATCATTTTAACTTATGTTGTCAAACGGCTTGAATAGGAATTTTTGGATATGACCTTTAACGTTTGCGATCGCAAGTTAAAGATACTTGAATATTTTGGATGAATTATTCAAGTTGTCAAACCTACTTGGAGGAGCGTTAGATTTGTATCTAACCTTTTCTTGACAAAAGAGTGGATGATTCTGAAGAAAGGGAGATGATGATTAAGGGAAGGTATGAAATAAGACTCAAGGAGATTTAAGACCATTCTATGACTCTTTTGACTTTTTAGATTTGTGACGCGGATGTGAAGGAAAATATTATAGATGAGAATTATATATAGATAATAGTATATATATATATATATATATATAAATATATACAATATACATATACATACCTATATATCTAAACAGACATACATATAAATACATACATATATATATATAAATAAACCATACATACATATATATATATATATATATATATATATATATATATATATATATATATATATATAATATATGCTCTAGAAGATTTAAGACCATTTTATGACTCTTTTGAAAATTTAGATTAGTGACTCGGACGCGAAAAAAGATATTCTAGTGTCAGAAAATATATACATAGATGTATAAGACATATAGATATAAGCATGCAAGTTTATCTAAGCATGCATCAACATAATAATCAACAAGATTAATGTGTAAGACTATATGACATTTAAATATTAATTGTCATACATTAAACTAACATAGTGTAGGTGCACAATTAACACGTAAGTCATGTAAAATGACGCATACAAAACGTGATAATTTTAAATGCAATCATCATGTAAAACATGTTAGCATTTAGCACTTAGGAGCATGTGTTATTTAGATAAACTAAGAGATATTTTATCTAAATTGCTAGAAAAAGGCAAACGCTTTTACAATAAACATGCATTCAATAGCTAAGCAAATAAACATCGAGCATTAAGATAAACATGAAAGCATATAATTACATTATGTGAGAGCATGTTATCATCTTGAAACTTCAAAGCACATATGCGAAATGCATATAGTCTAGATTGACTAAGGAGAAACCTAATTTCTACTTGCTTAGAGTGCACTCCTAATGAAGTATAGCAAAGATAAAATTTGTATTATCTTTTCATAGAGGGCCTAACATGACTCAACTAACATGCTTTAATTCCGGTTCGCATAATCCTAATCAAGATGTGTAGAATTCTAAGGTTAAATGAGAGAGCAAGCAAGTTGTTGTAGGTTAAGAGAGAATGAGTCATCTAGAACCTAGGAGTATGCTTAAGAGTGACAATGTGTAATGCTCTATAATTAGAGTGTTCAAAGAATGCACTTTTGCATTTCTTTTATGAAAGAAGTCCAATTAAGGTTATTTACCTCAATAGATCTTGTGTTTGTTTCTTTGTAGAAATAATGATGATTAACTAAAGTTTAGTTACATCTATGTTAGACTTTTAAGCAAGAGATTGACAAGAAGAATATGTTTAAATCTAATGCCATAGGGCGGATCTACTTAAACCGAAGATGAATTTAGGACGAAGGATCCATCGATCCGTGGAGGTGCCAAAATTTGGGCAAGAATCATTTTTCCATTATTTAGGAGATGGTGTTGATATTAGGTTATT
>BQNB010139156.1:5678-17597 GCA_026074375.1 Tanacetum coccineum
AGTGAGACAGCCATTACTTTGATACATCTGTTCATCTTGTGGACAACTGAAGATGGTGACAATTCTTAAACAACTGGTATGATTTATCAAAATTTTCTTTATATATATATCTTACTTTGATAAACAGACTTAACTGTGAACAAAGCAGTACTTTGTTTAAAGTACTGCTAGTTTAAAACAAACAGTACCTTGTTGAAAGTACTGTTAGTTAAAAAGTTGTTTTTGAAATATTGTGAAGATTTGAGTGTGCAAAAAGGTTTAAGGCACAAATATTTGAACATCAAACTGTTTTAAGGGATTGAGTGTTGGTTAACCACCACACAGCAAATGGTAATCAATTCACCATGTCTTACAAACATAAGAATTGACTAGTCCAAATCAAACAGTTTTGGTAAAGACATCTCAAATCTGTTGATGGTTGACAATTTACCAAAAATTGTATGGTGATCAATACACCATGGTATTACACTGAATTATTGGCTACTCCAAAGCAAACGGCTTTTTGGTAAAGAGAACTCAAATCCGTTGATAGCTTTAATAGTTTGCTCAA
The DNA here is from genome assembly GCA_026074375.1 of Tanacetum coccineum. Lineage (NCBI taxonomy): Eukaryota > Viridiplantae > Streptophyta > Magnoliopsida > Asterales > Asteraceae > Tanacetum > Tanacetum coccineum. The sequence continues at coordinate 6,229 of BQNB010139156.1, forward strand.
AACTATATGGTCCTCAACTCACCAATGTTTTATTACTGAGAGTTGGCTAGTCCTGAGCAAACGGCTACAGGTAAAGACTAATCAAATCCGTTTATGGTTATAATGACTTACCAAAAGTCATATAGTATTCAACACACTATGATTCATGTTCTGAGTGTTGAAGTGGTTTTCAGTTCACCATGGATTATTACCTTTTCTAGGTACCAAAGAACTGACTAGCCCAAGAGTAAATGGCTACTTGGTAAAGGCTCATAAAAACCATTTGCGTTGCTGCGAAGACATGTTGCTGAGAAGAACAATCTGTTTGATGCAAAGACAAAGATTTTTGAAGAAATGTTTATGTTCAAGATAAGAGGTTTCATTTCAAGATACTCAAACAGATTGTGTACAAGATACTGCTCAAAGGAAAAAGTTTAAAAGATTAAAGGCTAGTACTGCTTTCAAGTCAAAACAGACTGATGCTGAACAAAGAAGACCAACTATCAAGAAACTTGAAGTCAAGCAAGTAGAATTCAAGTTAGGGGAGGATTGTTGGGAAAAACAAGTCAAAAGGTCAACGTACTGCTAAGCAAAAGGTCAAAGTACTGCTAAGTAGAAAGTCAAGGTACTGCCAGTCAAAGATCGAAGTACTGCCGTGGATAAAGGAATCTTAAAGGATTATCACTTAAATGGTTATGTTAGTAATTATCTTGTAACAGTTAGTTTAATGATTAGTATTGATTAGTGTTTATGTCATACAAGGACTGTACATCTACTAGAGGTTATCCTTATGTTTATAAAAGGATCTCTAGGAAGATATTAAGAAATATAACGAAAAACACAAATCATTAGTATTGTATTTAGGGATCTGCAATTTAGGCAGATTCAAAAGGTTTATAAAAGAAATCGTTTGAGAAACTATTGTGTGTTCTTCTTAAGTACTGCCAACTAGATTCCGCATAGTTGACAGTATATCAGTGTTTCATTAAGGAATATCGATCCTACATTAGGGATTTTTCTTATCCTTTCATACCTTTGGCTTAATGAATTCATCAAGTCGTATACAACTGCATTTTTCTTTTTGGGAATGATTTCTCTTAATTTATCTAATTCAGAGATACCAAATGCACCAAATGAAAAAGGTCTATGGACATCAAAGTTTCTACCATCAGTACCTCTGTAAACTGTTATGACCACTGGCTTGGTCTTTGGATGAATCTTGATATCAGTGATAGTCTCAGGCTTCAATCTGTTGTTGATGGTCCACATGTAGCTTTCAAACTTATGCTTCCTAAGTTCAAGAGATTTTCTGACCTTGTTAGTGTATTCTCTCTTGAGGACCTGTGTTCAGCATCCTAAGCCTTTTTGAACTTCTCACCTGTTTTGGCACTTGCAATTTTCTTTAGGTCAAGTCCAATCTTTTCAGCCTCTTCTTGCACCACTTTGATCACTTCAGGCTTGGATATGGCAAGAATTTTGGCCTCTTCCTCAGCTTTCTTGATTAGTTCTTCCTTATCCATTTGTTCCTGAAGTTGTTTAGCAGTGAGATGGTACACCTCTCCATTTATCGTATAAGGAATGAGAGCATCAGGATCAGGATGAACAATGGTTGATGCAGGCACCAGTTTCTTTGTGGTTTCTTCCTCTGACTCAGTTGCAATCCCTTTTCCTTTATCAATTCTTGAAGCTACTTGAGAACTTTCAGGATGAGTGATTATTTTGGTGATTGGTTGAGCTTGAGTTGGTTGAATTATTGATATTGGAATCACCCTTTTTGGTTTTCCGGTCTCCCCTTCAGTGTAAGAAGGAGGGTCTTCAGTAGCAGTGTTGGTTATATTCTCCCCTTCAACATTTGCTGGAATGTGAGTGAGATTAAGTGTTAGAGTGGCACTGCCTGAGGGCTGGCCTTTAAAAACTTCATACATCTCAATCATCATATTCTTGGTGGAGTGTGTATCTTCCTTAGGAGAGGACATGTTGGACTGGATATGGTTTTGAGCCCTTTCAAGACCTGAAAGTCTAGAGCCAAGATTCCATGCAGTGTTGGTAGAAGATTTAGCCCAGGCAGCTAGCTCTTTATCTTGTTTGAGAGCATGAGCTTAAAGAGTATTCACAGATGACTGAAGATCAATAATATTTGTAGAGAACTTGGTGAATGACTCAGAGGCTTCAGTGATTTTCTTGTTGATGACAGAGTCATCCTTGACAGCATTTTTGATTTCTTTAAGAAGCTCAGTGATGATATTGAGGCCTTTGTAGAGATCACTAATAGTATTGCTACTTTTGTCAAGAGAACTCATGGAGGCTTCTACCAACTTGTCATTCTGATCTCTATGAGCAATGTTTTCATCATAGTAGTCATTAACGAATGCTTTAAGATCAGCATAATTAACCGCAGCCTCTTCATACTTTTCCTAGTTATCCTCAGAGATCCTGGTAAACAGCGCATTTGACATCTTCCTGAGATACTTAACCAATTGATGTTCAGTGAGTGGCAAAATGTTGTCATATTTCCTAAGAATGTCATCACTGGAGGAGTCAGTATCTAAAGTTTTAGTGGATGGAGCATGAGATGACTGAGGCTTGTCTGCCTAAGGAGGAGGAGGAGACTTGGTGTGTTTTAGCAATGCCAGCAACTTGAGGTTCTTCATCCATTTCTTCACCAGCTCCTAAGATATCCTCCTCAATTTCATCATTAGATAAGATAAATGCTCTCACATCTGCATATGTAGATAGGACTATGGGTTGGGTATCCAGCTCCCCTTCATGCGAAGGCTTGCCTTTGTTTTTGGGCAGGGACTGGTACCTCAATCTAGTGGACCGGGTCTGGTCCACCTGGTACTTAGCATCAGTACTCATGAGATCAGCAACAAAGTGGTGTATTGGTTCCATATCAACGGGTGGTATGTTCCCCCTGAGTCTTTGTCCCCAAGTGACCCTTCAGGACGCGACATGGTTTTAGTCGTGCCTTCATTAGAAGTCGTAGAAGTTATGTCCCTGTCAAGGGGTTGAATATTTCCCCCTGAGTCTTTAGGAGGAGTAGCAGTACTCTCAGGCAAAGGTTTTGATTTACGAGTGCCCTCATTGAGTGTGGAAGGCAATCCTGTACTAGCGAGTTGTATGTTTCTCTCTAGATCTTGGGGATCAGGTACGGTGCCCGAGGAGACTGAGTGGGATTGCTCAAAACCCTCCGTTGGCTTAGGTGGTGTAACTTTGGTCTTAGTAGGTGGCTTTTTGGACTTAGGCCTTTTTGCTCTTCTTAGAGAGTGCTCCTGGAACCTCAGGGCCCAGTGACTTGGGTAAGGTTAGAGTCACAGTCTGAGATTTCCCTTTCTTTGGGTTTACAGCCAAGGGAAGTGGAGACACTGAATCCTTCTGATTGTTTACAGTAATTATATGGGTCATCAATTCAATGTCAGTAACTTTGGATGCATCAAGCATTCAATTCATTAAAAGAAAAACTCACATGTATTTGTGTGATCGTGAGCCCAAACTAGAATCTTCCATTTGAGCTTATGTGTGATGCAAGAGATTTACGCAATTGGAGGCAGTCACTTAGGACAAAAATAAGGAAATACTCTTTCACCCCATCTATTTTTAGCCAAGCAAAACTCATAATGCAAGCTCAACAAAAAATACGTTTACAGGAAAAGAAATAATGTTGTAGTCCTTGCCTTCACAAATCCGACCCTAACTATTTTTGTGTACAACTTAACCCACTCAGCTCTAAGAACAATCTATTAAAAAAACAAGATGCTAAGCTATAACATCTATATAGTTAAGAATTCAGCATGTACAAGAATTTGATATAGAAATTAAAGATAAGAAAGGTACAAAAAACGTTGCCGCCGACCACTTATCTCGGATTGAAAATGATGAGACAAGTGATGACAGTGAAGTCGACGGTAACTTTCCTAGAGAAACTCTTATGTAAATAACCACCAAAACTGAACCATAGTTCATAGACTTTGCAAACTATTTGGTAGGTGATGTTATACCTAAAGGGATGACGTACCAACAAAAGAAAAAAATTCTTCTCTGACCTCAAAAACTACTTTTGGGAAGACCCCTTTAACCTTTTCCAAAGTAAAGTTCAGACGTATGATCAGATACTGTGTCTCAAGACTAGAAACTCGTACCATTCTTGATCAATGTCACCACAGACCAACCGATAGACATTATGGACCAAACACCATAGCTAAAAAAGTCATAGACTCGGGCTTTTACTGGCCAACAATCATCAAAGAAGCTCAGACTCTTGTTCGTCTTTGTGAAGCATGTAAAAAAATAGGGAATATATCCAAACGTGATGAAATGCCCTTAAATAGCATTCAAGTATACCAAATTTTTGACATATAGGGTATTGACTTTATGGGACCATTCCTAAAATCATATAAATTTGAATACATCTTAGTGGATGTTTGATTATTGTATCCCAATGGGCCGAAGCTCAACTTTACCAACCAACGATGCTAATTGTTATTTCATTCTTGAAAAAAATTCTTCTGCCGTTTTGGAATGCCCAAAGCTCTCATAAACGACCGAGGAACTCATTTCTGCAATAAGATAATGGAAAAAAACCATGAAAAGATATGAAGTTAACCACCGTTTCTCTACATCCTATCACCCTCAAACGAGCGTTCAAGTTAAAAATACAAATTAAAGCTCTTAAAAGAATCCTTGAAAAAACTCTGAAAGACAATCCAGCTATCTGGTCAAGAAAACTTGATGATGCTCTGTGGGCCTTTCGAACCGCTTACAAAACACCAACCGAAACCACACCATACAAACTCGTATACGGAAAAAACTGCCATTTACCTTTTGAAATCGAACACCATGCATACTGGGCCCTAAAAAACTGTAATCCTGATCTCATCACCGCTGGTGAGAAAAGAATGTTCTAGTTGCACGAGTTAGACGAATTTTTCCATCAAGCTTATGAAAACTCTCATTTATATAAAGCAAGAACCAAAGTCTGGCACGACAGAAAACTCAAAGTGAGAAAAGAATTCAAACACGGAAACAAAGTGCCGCTATTTCACTCTAAGTACAAATTTAAACAGCCAAAAGTCAGATCTCGATGGCTTGGACCATATGTAGTGAAACACCAATACACATCCGGATATGTTGAACTATATGGAAAAGATGGCAAGACGTTCATTGTTAACGGCCATCGACTCAAGCTATATCATGAAGAAGATAATGACCCAAAGGAAGAACTAGCTCCCTTTTTTCCCAAAGACTGAAACCCAAAAGTACGAGTCTAGCTAATGACTAATTTTAAAATTAAGCACTTTTGGGAGGCAACCCGTGCTTTAATTTAAATGTGGATGAGTCCCTCCTCCTTTGTTTTATTTTCCTAAAAAAACACCCAAAAATATTATTATTTTGTGTGCTTTTATATGTTTTCTTTTATGCAGGTAACATAGATTAGACTTGGAAAATTATGGAGTTTGCTCAAAGACAAACTCTCTCAAGCTATATATCTCTATGCCCCTGGAAGTACCATTTTCTCTTAGTTTTCCCTATTTTCTCACATTGAGGGCAATGTTTAACTTAATTATGGAGGGGAGTCAGATAGGAAAAATTAAAATTAATCATATCCCTCCATGTTTGCCATGTAATCTAGCCAAAATTTTCAACTGATATTTTATGAAAAATCTTTAAAAATTAATATATATGCTTTTCTTCTAAAAACCTAAAAAATGTATACACTTAGTAAGAAAAATTCAACCGGATTGACACTATAACTAGCATAAACCATTCCACTAAATTATAGAATATAACCCTTAAAGAATTCAGGATCCACCTTTGATGACCTAAGATAATTTAAACCTTTTAGCTTGTTCGAGTTAAGAGTTGAATGGCAATTGCAAGTGTCCATTCCTGTCGTTATGGCTGTGTATTTAGTAAGATTGTACAACCTTTTAGAGCAATGGTATTGGTTTGTGCAAATTATAAATTTGAGCCGGTAATTTAGTAGCTTCAGAACTTGTGCTTGATTATCATTTACTAGACCGTAGTAAGGTTAATTTATAGACAAAATCGTATGATAAAAGGTGAAATAAATCCCACATAACTCCTGTATCTACAGGCACTCCCATTTAGTGCTAATATGCTAAAGTATCTAAAGTTGAAGAAAAATGCTCAAATGAAAGAAGTTTTGTGCCAGCCTTAGTTATCAAAACATAAAAAAAAGTTCAAAGTATAAGGCTTATGTTGGCACATGGAATTGATACATGTTATTCATCCTCATCAGCATCATGTTTTACCTCTTTGAGATTTTTGTCTAGGTTCTCATGTCGCAACGGCACATTTTAATGGTCTCGTACAACCTATGGAAGCTATCTAGATTATGTTCAGTGCAATTTGATTTACTTTATAAATAAAAACCCTATCTTGAGTGGAATTGAGTGAATATAAAATCAAACATAATTCTCATGTGAGGTAACTCATTATATGTTTATCCTGAAAAGTTACAAACTATAAACACTTGTTAAACTATAAAATTTTCTCCACGTTACAGATAAATGAATCTTGTTTCCCCTCGCTTTAATTGTTTGAGCCCCAAGCAATAGCTAAGTGTGAAGGATTAGATAATAGCCATTAATTGTACATGTTTTCGGCGACGTTATTGTATCTATTTATATCATTTCTCGTGAACTTTCGATACTTAAAAGCATGAAATATGTGCATGCTCACTTGAAGACATCTCAAGCTCAAAAAGACCAAAGAGACAAGTATTTTACACCTTACGGAAGGAAAATATAAAGGAAGATAATACTAAGTCTAAAAATCAAGCAAAGTACGCCGCACTTCTTAGGAAATACGCCGCCACTTATCAAGGACAGAATGTTACTGAAAAACACTTAATACCCAACAAGATACGGCCGCACTTCTACATCAAGTGCACCGCACTTCATCTCAGCATTAAAGAAGCAAAGTACGGCGCACTTCTCAAGGAAGTGCGTCGCACTTTTGCCCTCGTCCAGCCTATAAATTGAGAGAAAATTCTCTCATTTCTCACACACTTCTACAACAAAAAACAACTCATAATTTTCATCAATTTCAGAGTTTAGCAGGAAATCCAGGAAGATCAAAGGATCACATCATCGTAAACATTAGTTATTAATAAGGTTCTTATACAAATTCGTACTTGTAAAGTGGTGTTCAATCCATTTCTCAATCCGAATTTTATATGTTTCTTGTTTCTCTACTAAACTCTGTTATCATGAACACCATAGCCATGAGAGGCTAAACCTCTTATGACTACTCAGTGATGTTAATATAATAATTAAGCATTTGGTGTCATTTTGATCTTATCAATCTTAAGCTTATTTTACAATCCTATCATGTCTAATCTTGTTAAACTTGTTCATCAACTATGATTATATACGTATAATGGTATAGGTCGAAAGACCCGTTGTGCACTATATGATTTTAAAGATTTGTATATCCTTAAACATTCGAATCAAAGTAATTCCACATTATGTTATTTGATTAAGCAAAATAATTTAAAATAGTAACTTGATAGTATGAGAGAACACATTTGATTAAGTAAAACCAAGATAAGTCTTAATTGAAACCAATTTAAATTTGTGAAACGCCTTTCTAACGAGAATCCTTTTATAACGTTAAAAATCCTAAGTCAACAGAGTTGGAGATACTACCATTGCTTATGAATTATAATGAAAGTAAACCCACAAAACCGAGTAAAAAGTCCCAATATTTTCTCCTTATTATTTGAATCTAACTTAAAAGTACCTACTACAATTTGATTTTAAAAAAAAAAAAAATTTCCAGAATAAATTTACAGCAAACTATAAAAATCAACTCTATAGATGGACCGATCCTGGTCTTACCTAACATGTTATACTACATACATGGGTTATACTTTTACCCGTGTGTTTCCATTTAATAAACCGGTAATTTGAGTCTTATAAGTTTAAAGGTTTTGAAACACATCAATTCTCTAACCGCTCAACAAGAGCATAAGACTGAAGGGATTTTGGCACGATAAGAGGTCGCTCTTCCACTTCCTCTTCATCCTCCTTCAGTCTACCATCCTCCTCTCATCTTCATGATGATGATAATGATGGAAATGATGAAGGGACCTCGCGTGCAAGAACTCCTTTCCCTACTTGTTTTGTTAACTCATTGACAAATAAGGTTCCTCGAGTCTTTTCTAACCCACCTAACATCAACCCAAACATCGCCAAAGTGAAATCCTCAACCGACAACTTCAATTGCAAGATGAGCAATGTGGTGGAATAAGGTCAATCGAGAAGGTCATCAAAAACTTATAGAGGAAGATGAAGAAGTGAGCAATTTGGATAATTGATATAAGACAATTTATTTTTGCTTGCTAATCATTTATGATTGTTGGTACTTAATCTTTACTATCTATGCTTTGTTACTTATACTTATGGTATTTAGTAAATCTTTTAGATTTTAGATTGCGTAACACAACTTGCCTTGGATGATCATTCCATTTTATCATCCTAAATTTATGTGCATGCACTATTAATACTATATGCGTTTTATTATATTTATAAAGTTATGCATGTTTAATTATCTCTTAGTCACATGCCTATAATTGCTTCCCAAATAGAATGTAGAATATATAGCTTTTGGTTTTGAAATTTAGAAGTATTAGGTATTTCTTGGGGTCATGGGATTGGCTGCAAAAGGGAACACATAGGGAAACATTTTCTGTACAGGGTTTGAAAATCAGGAAAAACTGGAAAAAATTTCGTCCATCCAGAAAACAGCCCCCATAAATACCAGGAGGCCTCCTTATATATATGGGACTGCCACCTATTTATGTGACACACCATGAGTCCTGAATTTTTATCCAGCTGTTCTCTCTTGATTTTCTGTGTAGTTTGACAATCCTCTCCTTTAGAACCCAGCTAGTTTCTTCTTCGCAATTTGCTAAACCACTTATGATTCTCCTGTAACATATCCTCATGCTTTAACCTCTTAGTCCATTTAAATCAATATTTAAATAATCCCCTTCACCATGTTCTTCATCATCTTTACCACATTTTTCTTCACCTCCTCCATACATCCATAGCTTTCACTCAAGCCTCTTTCTCTAACCCTTCTAAGAAAATCAAACTAACCATTATTCCACCAAGACAACTCTTTGTGGACCTAACTAGTGAAGAAGATAACACTACCACACCTTCTCCCATAACAAAATCCTCCTCTCCATCTCCACCAAATGCACATTTAAAAACTCCATCAACCAAAGATACACCATCTACCTTTGGCACTACCTCTTCTTCATTTGATTCAAAACCTCAATCCTCTAATGACACACCCTCTCCTCAACCATCCAATCCCTTTCTTGATGATATCATGGATGTTCCTCCAATACCTTCAAACCTAATTCTACTCCAAAGTCATCCCTCTTTAGATATCACTCTATCCTTGTCACCAATCACTCCTCTTGATCATATTCTTAGATACCACCTCACACCACCATTACACCACACCCACCACTCAACCACTACTAGTTGGAAACTAAAAGGAGGATTGAATAGTTTATATGGTTTCATTTTCATTTTAAAAAACTTTGCCTTTCAAAATACTTAGACTCGAGTATATGTTTTAAACCAACCAACAATAAGAATCAATCAAGTAAATAAATTTAAACTAAAGGAAAATAACATTCCACAACAATATAAGGAATGAGAGAAGAACAATCCACAAAGAACACAAGACACTAAAATTTGTAGTGGTTCAGTTACGAAGCTCTTCTTCATGGTTTCCACAATTGGTATTAGGATCCACGTCGCTCTAGTTTTCAAAATAAATAGTTTTTAAAATAGAGTACAATCCATGTATCAAATTACCCATGAAGGGGGATTAAATAAGAAAAGTGTTTTGTTGCTTGATTCGTATGAGTTTTGTTGTTAAATATACCTCGTATACTAGCTTGACTAAAAATATTCTCGAAAAGCTTAGAAGTGTAAAATACGTCTTTGTAAGTCCTAGGAGTAAAAATGATGTCTAAAACACGTGTTTTATGTGCTAGAACAACTTCCTGAGGTCCTACGTCCCTACATTAAGTTACCAAATGATTTAATACAAAAAACGTGTTTTTGGGTCTCTCGTGGCGGTCCCCTAAATGTTCAGGCGGCCCCCTAATATATCTAGGAGGCGTCACCTTTATGGGGTAGTCTGTCTGTTTCAGCAAAATTTAACAAACTTTGAAAAATCATATAAAATTAACCGCAAGTCCGTAGAAGTCGTGTCACCCGTCATTTCGAAGATAATTGAGTCTACTTTCATTTAAAAATACTTCCAAGTCTTCATTCTAAACTTAAATAAGTCAGAAATGCAAAATACTACATAGTGGTCAAAACTTTGAGTTCCGTTTTAACGTAAAACTTGTATTTTATATTTTCCTTTGAGTCGGGCATTTTTAATTGATATATCTTTGAAAAATAGTGTATTTGTCCTTTCAAAATATTGATCTTAATTAATTTTTGAAATGGGGAGGAACTATTTTATTTTCAAATCAAATCAAGCTAAGTGTACATCGTTATATCTAATACACAAAACAACGACGAATATCCTTATGTGTATGCTAGATGATTATGTGTGTTTACTTTTGTTTCAACTTGGTTAATAGATATAAATAAGTAATAATTACTATTTGTAATTGAGCTAATTATATATCTAAACACATGTGCCATGTATGCTATTTGTATGTTACTAGTTTTCGGATTATGCCTAATAGGAATTACGCTAGATTTTTTGCGTTAAGTTGCAAAAATGTTTGTGCATTGCATATAGGCATAGATCACTATACTTACAAGTGTTACATAAACATCTTGTAGATCATTTTGAGTGTAGTAACCCACTTAAAAATGTGAGTTTAATAGTTTGTCAAGTGTGTGGAAAAATAATGTCCTAAGATCATATGTTAAAACCCATCATTAAAATATTTTCAACACATTATCTTTCCTCCAACAAAATGTCTAAATATATTCATCATCTTGCGTTGTTTGACCTGGGGTTGGTTAAACAAAATAAAATATTATATTAATACATTGGTAATTAAGTAAAAGAAAATATATTTTTTAAACTTTGTTTGTGCTTGCATTGTTATAACGCACACACATAATTATATTCTTTTTATAAATGTATAGTATTTTACAAAAGATATGTGTTATATAAAAATGGTTAGTGACTCGCGTGATCTTACTCCTTTTTATATATAAATAAATATAGATCAATATAAATATACAACAAGGATCAAAATCCACGAAATCTATGAAACCGGAAGTAGTATAGAGTATTTCCGGGTCGTTATGTCCCAACGAGGCTGGAATGGAATATCGAACAACGAATTGAAAATTGATGCTTGAATATGACAA
>BQNB010139157.1:0-17596 GCA_026074375.1 Tanacetum coccineum
TTACGTTACGTATTACTAGTTACATGTTTGTCATCACAAAAAATAAAGAGATCGTATAGATTAAATATCGTAATATTTGCACTAACAATCTCCTCCTTTTTGATGATGACAAACTCTGTAAACTATAACACATAGTGAAGTTTAAAAGTTACTCATTTACACTCCCTTCTCCCCCTTTTGTTGAAGCAAAAAGGTAGTATGTGGATAATGGTTAGAGCATATAGGTTCGAGAAGAAGACACAAGAAGAGAGTACGTGCTTCGGGTATATAGGTTGGAGGAACAAGGAGAAGATATAAGAAATAAAGGTGAAGATGATTGTGTGTTTCTTGGATAGTTTAGAAAAGGTCATAAGAGATGAGAAGTAGGCGTGAGAAGAAGGTAGGTTCTTTGAGTGTATAGGTTAAAGGAATAGGGAAAAGGTAGGTGATCCAAGTATATCGGTTGGAGGAATAAGAACACAACAAGAGAGATAAGGTTGAGGTGAAGGTATGAGAAGAGGACCTTAAGGTTGAGGGTGATTTTGAAGTGAATTATTTGGAGTATGAATGAGCCCTTCATCGTATTTTACAATCCCCAGTCTATCTTACTATAAAGGTGAGCTTGCATCATCCTAGTGAAGTCTTCTATCATCATGGTTTAACCAACTTCATACTATTTACCTACATATCTCCTAGATCCCCCTTGCTTATTGCATCCCCATTATAATTACACTCCTTATATATTGATTCTAACGGATCCATGGATCAAATAAATTACCATCGATGCTCATGAAGTTTGATGTAATTTAAGGGATTAGAACGCTTGCAAGTGCTCCCCCTTGGAGTATCCTCCCCCTTGTTTGGGGCACCAAGGAATCAGGATATGGATGTGTACTACAAAACAAAGTTAGTAGACAAGTGCACATATATATAGAAAGATATTAGCGGGGAACTAGACATGAATTTTAGGTGTTAGTATTCTAGAGTATGACGCTTTAAAAGAAAGTTAGAAGCTAGACACATGCAATCATTATTTTAAAAATAAAAATCTAAATGATATAATTAAAAGATTCAAGACGTATGTTTAAGAAGAAAGATTAGACCGACTTTTAATAAATGAGAATGATATTTGTGTATTGATTGACACAAAAATATTATGAGAATGACCTTTAAAAGTAGACGAATGACACTTAATATCTTGGCAAAATATGTCAAATACATATATATATATACATATATATATATACATATATATATATATACATATATATATATATATATATATATATATATATATATAATAAATAGAGGGATGGTTATTGTAGTGTAGTAGCTTAAAGTTGTTAAAATGAAGTGATCTTAACCATTGAATCTATTAATTGATATGTGATTTAATTAATAGTAGATACATGAAATTAAATCTTATACATAAAAATTGATGTATAACCACAAAAAAACTTGATACGCCATCATTTATAGCTGATACATATGATACATAATTTTGCTTCACAAAAGACTATTGATAGAAATATACATTTTATTCGCAAATTGAATGATACACTCTTACAAGTTACATCTGAGTTAACAAATAAATGCTAAACTATGATAAACAACTGATACACAAGAAACTTGTATTACTAAAAATCGCGAACCAATTGCTCGTACACGAAACCAAAACCATTCCAACCACCGAAAAACTCATTCACGAATCTAACAAATCGTACACAACTCAACAACTAATTAAATAATGTGGTATTTGTCTAATTTTTATTGCTTCTCACTTTAACAACTTTAAGCACCTATACCATTTTAACTAGATTCTATATATATGTATGTATATATGTATGTATATATGTATGTATATATGTATGTATATATGGTAATATAAAATATATAAAATATATATTATATAAATAAAAATATATATATATATATATATATAATATAATATATATACTTTCAAAGAATAAAAAGAAAAATAAGACGAGGATGGAGACAATGTGCTCATGGATGTGAATGAAAATGATTCTATAGAGCCAAAAAGTGAGAAAGGATGAGTGATACTAAAGAAGGAATGTGTTGACTAGAGTTTGATAGAAAAGATTGATATATCATTTGCACTAACAATTGATGTGCATATAAAAGTCTAAAAATAAATAATGAAATAATTGAGGTCGTAAAATGACATGAAATAACAGGATGTTACACATCATGAATAACAAACTAACACATTAACATGAAATGAAGCACTCAAAGAACATTCAAGGTCAAAGCATAAGACCAGACAAACAAAGCACTCAACCAATCATAGATAAACATATTAAGAAACAACAAAGCACTCAACCAATCATAGATAAATAGATTAAGAAACTTAAACTGTAATCATATAAAATTTAATACAACCCCTCAGTTTAAGTTTCTAAAGGACAGACAATGGAAACAGGCAATGAAACAGACAAGGTCAAACAATGATCAATTCATAAAAAGAATCACTAGCAACCATAAAATGATATAGCAAGAACAGCTTAGACAACCAACAAGGAGCAGTTTGAACTAAACAATAATAGAGATGAATAATCTCAACAAACAGCATACATTGACTACCACAAAACAGACACATAGGCAATCAATAGGCAATTAGAAGCATGAGAGACAATTAACAGATAAAGGCACAAAATAAGATGACAGATCTAACATTAAACAATAACATCAGATAGATTCAATAAGCAATCAACAGACAAGTCCTGATATGCACAGGAACAACACAAAACAATAAGCTAACTAAATCAGTTAGCAACCAAACAGACAAGAGTTCAAGGATACCAAACCAGGAATCAAAATCAGATAGAGAACAGAGCAAGCAATTAGAACAATAACATACAAGGCCCACTTTAGTAAGGACACAAGACCAAATCAATAGATCATACCCAAATAATCCATAATCTCAGAAACATATAGCCAAAGACAGCTAAACAGAACTTAACAACCAAACAACAATATCCATGACAATGAAACCAACAGAGAGGCATAAAAACCATAAGCAATAACAGAATCAACAGTTATAAGGCTATTATAGCAAGAATACAATCAAAAACTAGCCTAATGAATGAAACAGACAAGAGCAACAAGCAGACAGCAGTCAAACAACAAGAAACATAATCAATAACCAGCAACTACAAGTAAAGGGGCACTCACACCTAAGTTCCACAAGAATTAGGTAAAATTAATAGAGTGGCCAGAGCAGGTATTCATACCACTCAAAGGTGGCAGATCAAGATGTGAGCAACTCTTCAATTTTCCCAAGTATTGAGAAAAACTTAAGAGATAGAAGAAAAACAACTTACAGAGCTTTAATGCAGCGGAAACAACTAGAATGGTCACCTGCACCCTTGATTCACTTAGTCAAGGGTTACAAGTGATGAATACAAGCCCATAATTAACTGTGAATGAAAACCCCTAATTAGAAAAATTAGGGTTTCTGAAACCCTAATTAATTCCAAACCACGGGATACCAAATCGAGACCCAAACAGACCAATTTCACCACGGTCGTTGAGAATCAACCTTTAATTGATCAATAACATCAACAAAACAAAAAACCCCAATTTTCCGAAACCCTAAGTTCCAAACATCATCGAATCAAGAACCTGGCTCTGATACCATGTTAAAATACTCAAAGTAATACCAGTAACACCTTGATTATCGCATAACCAACCTTCCCTTTGTGATATTTATTATAACTCAAAGTATACAAGAAGATTAGTCCCCAAACGGGTGCTAACCAAACGATTACATAAGAAATATAAGGGTGTCCCTTCTAGGAAGATCCACCCTTCCTCACAACAATAATCACTCAAACATAAAAGATACAAACAAGTAATACAGCCAGTACTACATGTAACAGCATCTATTTTCATGGTATTAAGACGTGAGAGAGATAGAAAGACTGTAACATGAGTAACTAACCCATATGAACAACGATTAAGAATCAGAGAGACACAAAGGGATAGTGATCGAAGTTATGAAACCTAACGGTAACACTTTCCTTATATAAGCAGCCAAGTTCCACTTTAGCCCCTCTAGTTCCAATCTTGATAAAAGTAGCACAAAGATTTGGGAGATACTTTCAGATGTGACAGGAATGGTCCCTGTACATTAGGAACAAATAACAAAGTATAAATACTTGTTAGTTTGTATAATTCAACAGATTTCACAAAACATTTTTTATCTGAAAATATAGAAAACAAGTGCCTACAAGCTTCCAAATAGTTTGTACAAAACTATTGTTAAAAACGATGTTCATTGATCAAAACTCAGCAACCCGATTTGACATTCCATTAAACATTTCTTTACCTATGAAACTTTAAGAGGGGTTTTTGGATATTTGCTTTAGCTAAGGGGGTGTTTGGGTTGAATTTTATAATTAATATTATTACAAAATGCTTTACAAAAATAAACTTTATAAACAAAAAAAGGATTGATTGTTGAGTTAATTAGTATAGGGTAGTAAAAAATTTAGTTTGTCAAATTCAGGGTATCATTATAAATCTTTAAAAGTTCAAAGTTTAAGATGATTTGGTTTTTTTTTATAAATGGTTTGTCAGTCAATTTTTATCACCCAAAAAACAGTTTAAGAACAAGGATGAGGGTGAGTCCCACATCTCCGCCCGTTACATAGGCAAAACTACTTCCTTAAAGGAAGGTACACAAAGTGACTAGACTACAAAATAAACAATACTAACTATTTCTTCTTACGACCTCGAACTTTGATATCCAAATTATCGCATATATCTTGAATCTTGTCAGGAATATCCTGACCCTTATACATATCATCATCATATGGGTCGAAATCGTAGTCACCATTCGCATAAGATTCCTTCCATTGTTCCAACAGACTATTAGTACCATAGACAACCATCTTTGAAACTAGAAAATTTGTCATATCGTTATCAACTGATGCAATTTGATCATCACTATCATGATCACCCAAAGAATCAATTTTTGTCAAAGGTTTACCCTTGTCACAGAACGATATTATTATAAGGTGTGGTTTAAGAAGCCTAAAAACAAGAGAGTATTTCGACAACATTTTAATAAAATGGATCTAGTTAGAGGATGACCTTGAAAGCTGCATATGGTATGTACTCTAGTTTTATCATTATGAAAGAGACACGGAGAGAGCATGCTAACAAAACCTAATTTTTTAGATCTAGAAATATAGGATTGTTTTATTTGAGATTTAGCTATATGAACATATACATACCTTTATCATTGGTATGATGGTCGAATACCTAAGAGTTTTTCTTATCTTATTTGTTATTTTACCTTTTAAGGGTGCCTAATTTTGTAGAGTCTGGTGACCGCAACGGTCTCATTAAGACGCCCACAGCTTACCTCGCAAAGACTGCGAGCACATCTTTTGGGTGTGTGATTCATGCAAAGGCCTTCTTGGTGCTTTCACCACCGTTTTACGTCAATGACTACTCCAGACGTGACTTACACTTATAAATAAGTGCGCTTCATGATACCTTAAACCATTTTTTTTATCATTATCATCGATTTTATATTTTAATGCTTGTTGATTACATACTCAAGGACGTGGGAGGTATTGAAGAAATCTAGTGAGGAGAAATAGGTGGGGTTCATGACTAATGATTTTTGCTATGTACTAGCCGGGTACCCGTGCAATGCGGCGGCGGATACCCGGTAACTAAATATAGTGGCTAGCAAATGTTGTTCATTTATATGTTTTTTCTAACATAACTTTACAAAATAATGATAAATTTTAATTAATATAACTATTAACCATACCGATGCAACTATTTCACATCCAAATAACATAAGGTTCAAATTAAAAAGAGTAACATAAGTAGTTGAAGACATAAATTAAAGATAAACGTTAATACAAATGAAATGTAATAGACATTGAAAAAGATAACTCGTTAACAATATAATAATCGACTAAATTAATTAAGAACCTAATTGTTTAAAAAAATATTTTTACCTTAACGATTGATGAAGATTTGACTTATCAAATGAAGTAAGTCATAATGTTAGAACCCATTGAAGTTATAAATTTTTAGATTAAAATTTTGAAATGGATTATCAATGTCAATCATGTATATATATAGAATTCACAAATCAACTTTTTTTATATAAAGTAGTAGAGATACATATTATTAAATGAGCGGTTTCAACATTAAATGTTTATAACCACTTTGACTTTCAACATTAGCTTAAAGACCATGATTATGGTCATGTAACCACTATGAATTTATGGAAGAGGTTATGAGATTAATTGTCCGATTAATGCTCATAACTCCTTTTGATAAGGAGTTACAAACTATTTTAAATGAGCTATTATTAACACATGCTAGTTAAAAATGTATACATTAAATCTGATGTGAATTTTAAAATGTTTATGGTGAACATTGACTAATGAATTTATATCTTCCCAAACAAGAAATGTTTTGATCCTTTAAAAATTTTAAGACTTTTAAAATTTAATCACACGGGTACCCGCCACTGCAATTTCGACGGGTACCAAGTTACTTATTGTTGTGACGAACAAAAGTTATTCGATTAAACGTTTTTCTAACAACAACTGTCAAAAATTTAGATCTACAAAATAAAATCTATAGATCTATAAAAGAATTATAAAAACCAAAATGCATAACATTTATGTATTAAATAATTAAATTCTCAAATTGTAAAATATAAATCAACATGACTAACAAACCATGTTAATTTTGTATAAATCATCAACTTTACACATGACATCCATGCTTCACCATCAAAAAGAGATCAAGCTGCTCAAAATATTCATATAGATCTAACAAAAAGTACATTGGACATGGGAATATTCATATGAATATGCCAAAACCGCTCAAAATCACCAAAAAACACACCAAAATCACCTAGGGCACTGAAACCACCTAGTCCACCAAAGCCATGATCATTAGCTTGGCAGACGGCGGAGACAATGGCGGCGGTAGCAGCTGACGGCACATGATATTGGCAAAGGTGGCGACAGAACTAAACGGTAGTGGCGGCAAAATCTGATATGAGAGACGGTGGAATTTGGTGGTTTGAAGAAAGAGAGAGAAAGGTGTTTGTGTTTTTAAGAGATAAAATAGAGAGATGAAAATGGTGTAATGAATTTTGTTAGTGTGTTAGGTTTTTATACTCAATGAGTATTTGAGTTTGTGTTTTACACTTAAATGATGTTTAATGGATCGTTACAAATGGACCACATGAATGCATTTAAATGGACT
The DNA here is from genome assembly GCA_026074375.1 of Tanacetum coccineum. NCBI lineage: Eukaryota > Viridiplantae > Streptophyta > Magnoliopsida > Asterales > Asteraceae > Tanacetum > Tanacetum coccineum. Next base: position 7,252 of record BQNB010139157.1, read on the forward strand.
GTTACAAAATAAGCCTATTACGAAATTAAGTGCATGGAGACACTTTAATTTTCAGTTAGGGGGCTTTAAATGTCCATTTTTTTTAAAGACTTTTAATGTTGATGTATGCATGAACTTTCTAAAGAAGTAATCTTTTTTACTTAAAATTTTAAGACTTCTAAAAATATAATGAGCTAATGTTTTATAAAGTAGTAAAGATATAGATTGTGGGATGTAATTGTTGTCAAATTTTTTTTACAAAATGATTGTTTTGATTCGAGTTCTGTGAGTACACATCAAAACAACCATTTTGTAGAAAAAAAAACAAAAGAGTCGCTAACAAATCAATCTAATACATAGCAAAAATCATTAGTTATGAAACCCATCTTTTTACTCATTGGATTCCGCCAATGCCTCCACGTGCTTAAGCATGTAATCAGCAAAAATCATTAGTTATGAAACCCATCTTTTTACTCATTGGATTCCGCCAATGCCTCCACGTACTTAAGCATGTAATCAACAACCCGTAAATAACATGGAACCTTAATGCAATGTTGCAAAAAACGCTAGTTGGGCGGTCGACCATCTTCGAGGCAAAATTCGTCTAAGCGGATTAGAATTTTATATATTTCTAATATTTATTTGATATAAGTTTTGCATAATTTTTAATATTTATGCTTGGTTTTAGTTAAGTTTTAGTCACTTTTGATTTGAAGCCCACCAAGTTATTTATTAGGTTTTTTTAGTAAAGTCCTTTTGCCTCCATCTCATTTCTTTTATCTACTCATCTACAACAATTACACCACAAACTTTATTTCTATATTACACACCATTTAGAAACAAGATCCGACCAATTAAAAAAACCTTAATTTAAAATTTTTAAAACGTGTTGACCGAACACTGCCTTAATGTTGATTCTTTTGGTTGTGGGTACCAAGTGATCATTTTGACGGACACCCACTGATGATTTTTTTGTATGATTGATTTCATCTTATTGTTATTCTTTTTCTGTGGAAATATGCGGTATCAAAATCTGGATTGGTATGGTTGAGTTTTCTTGCACAATCTCCGGTTCTTTTTTTTAACATGACACTTCATTGCATACTAACTGTTGTACCATTGAGAGATAGGGATCATTAAGTATTATTATTGTATCTTTTGTTTTTTTAATTTTATACTTTGTCTTATGCTTTGTGCTGCCTTTCAATTTTTGGACCTTGTATTTATTTTCTTTGGGTTATCCATTCATAAAAAGTTGCACAAATTTCTAGTTTTTCGTAATCAAGCTTGTTTTCAACCTTTGGTCTTTGTGTGCATTACATCTATAGTTCTCGCGTATATTGTGTTTCGCAATAACATTACAAGTATCAAGCTCTCTTGGTATTCAAGGGTTTTTAGTTTCTATTTTCTTCAATTTACTATGACATAAATTTTATCCAACTGCTTTTGAATATGAGTACAATAATGTTAGTCAAACAGTACATTTATATGACATAAATTTTATTCAAGATCTGCATTCGCTGTTTCAAATCTGTGTTCTTATCTCTTTGGTCGTTGGATTAAATTTACACATTTGGGTCTTGTCTCAGAATTTAATTGGAATGGTCCTACATTGGAGCTTGCTCTTTGTGGCTTTAGCGTTGTCAGTGTTGGATTGAATGGTAGTTGGATAGCAATGCATGACTAGAAGTGTGTGAGCCTATTGGGGGCACACACGAAAAACATTTAGAGCACGTTATGTTACTTCACGAAAACGTTTCTATGTAAACCAATTTGGACATACTACGACTAGACAAGAACTCCTTAGTTGTCTTAAAGGTGTAACCGGCCAAGGGAGGTTCTAGAATGGTTCCAATGAGTGTCTAGGTTCGTTTTGATAAGAATAAAAGAAAGAGACGTGATAAGATTAAACTTGTAGTATTTTACCCTTATCACAAGTTGTTTTGTTTTGCTCTTATCATGAGTGAGAGTTAGAGTATATATATACCCCTTATATCAGCTCATATGGGACGTGAGATACATAAAAGAAAACACATAAATCTCTCCTCATTCTTCTCTACTTCATTATAACAGCCGAATAACTAAAAACCTCAATTAGGGGTTGTTTTTGTTTTACGGTTCTGCCTATTTCGGTTAACTCTTTTGTGGGTTTTCGATTAGTGATTTGATCCAAGGCTTTTCCATAAGGTTCATTGATTCGGTTTACAAGTTGTCAAGGAGTGGCAACTGATAGATTCGATCTAGGGTTTTGGTTTTGGGTTTTTCAGTTGTTTCTGTTCTAATTCGGTTACAACCGAATTCGACTAAACCCTAATTTGTTCTTTCTGATTTTCGGTTCTACTCCAAGAGTGGGTTTAGGTGATCGTTTTTCAGAGGTTTTTGGATACAAAGGTTGTATTGGGTACACGTGAGGTTGGACTAGCATCCGGGCGTGCTTGTTTACATGTTTGTGTGAGCGCTCGTAGAGGTGACCACTTAGTCACTCGTTTCATAACCATTTGTTATTGACTACAAGGGTATGTATACTATTTACCCTTTTTCATTCCTTGTTGTGTTTTATATGTATGTTAATTGTTTGTACTAGACTAGATCTATCCGCTGCGTACTCGTAAAAGTTAATGGTTAACTTGATTGTTAAATTCTAACAGTGGCATCACGAGTCAACTTGTTTAGTATTTATGTATTACATACGATTTAAACACGCTAGGGCTGCATGAAATTGGTTTATTTATTGTTTTTATTGAAAATTATGGCAACGACATGCAATCCTTGCCATAAATTGTGAATAACCAACCTAGAATCAACACATATGTTATTTTAATAAAAGAAGAATGATCATAATGAAATTTAAATTAAGCAGCCATGATGATGTATAATCTTGTTTAATCTCCGAGCTATAGACACACGCAATCATATTAAGTGATGGATGAGGCGATCTAGCACTTTAGCAGAAAACACTAGTGAAGTCTTATGGTCTCGAATTGGGGAAGACTCTTTAGAGAACTCGATGCATTATGTACTATACTGCTTACATTATACGAGTTTGTTCATACAATATTAATCTAATTTTTTAGTCTGTTTTGATTCTTATATGTGTAGGCCATTGATGAATCAATATTATTTCATATGAGACTTTATGAAACTCTTGAAAACGGACTTACAACTTATAGAGAAACTTGGATTAAAACATGTCTAATATTACACACGTAATTTTACTCCTTGTGACCAGTTATGTGTTATTTGCGAAACTGGGGTTTTTGGACAAATTAATACGGACATTAAACTATTAAATTTGATTTATTGTGAAGCTTTAGTTTTACATCGCAATATGAGGTTGAATTGATCTTTAATTTTCTCCCACCCCACTACATGCTTCGGCATATGAGGGAATTATTGGAATTACTTGTGTTTTCGGACCAAGTAGGAGTACAATATAGGGTTTGATCAATTTGTAATCCCACCATATTGGCAACAATAAAACTAATGTTAACAAAAGGGTTTCTTAACATACAATAGCATCATTAGTCAATTGGAAGTACGGCTCACCCATTATGGACAAACTATAAGAGAAGTTTAAGGCGGGTTGAAGTAAGATTCCCCAAATGAAGTCAGGTTTTTAATACGCTTCGCGCTGACCTGTTTCTCCGCTTCTTTGTGCGTCCAAAATGGAGCTACCGAGAACATTTGACAAAATGATGTCTATACCAAAAAGGTTAACAAAAATGTTTTTCTTAACTTTGTAATACAAGTTGTTTTGCATGCTTATGTAACACTGTTTTGGTCAGCATAGATGCATTATTGGAATAAGTTAAATTTAGATTCGCAAGTAAGATATAAGTAGTTATTGTCACATCTGTCGAATTTATCATTTTGATTATGTTGCTAGAAGTTTGGTATTAAAGAGGACTTTGAGATATTTTATACTTAATTCAACGTTTTTAGTATAAAGTGAATGTGTGTACTTGGATTGTTTAAAAATAATATAAATACCAGCTATTTTAATTATTATGAGTCTAAAAGAAATAAAAACAACGGAAGTCTTACTAAATATACTGATATATTTTAATTCTTAATATAAATTGAAATAATAATTAATTTATATGAAGATATTATTGGTAACGAAATACCACTCTCCAACAACTCACAACAAACACAAACCTAACCAAAGACTTCATACTACGAATACCAACCAACAACCCGAACAGTTGACATCCCCAACACATCCCTACAAAAACCTTACACAGCCCGCCCCCCTCTCCCCCAAGCCCATAGCAAATCCCACACAGTTCAGACCACCAGTCAATCTAACCAACCTAAGGCAAAAATTTTCAAAGGTCAGAACAAGACACAAAACGCCCTACTTATTAGGTGACTAAAATCGAGTACCAGGTCAGACCTCGTACCGTGCATAAGATGAGACCAAATATGCTAATTTGACATTACTATAAGAGTTACAAATGTCACTAGTCTCATAAATCTAGAGTTGCATACCATGCAAAAACCGCACTCGCTAACCTCAATGCCCTACATGTTTACATGTTATGGTCAGCACCTTCTGTAATAATTGGGAGTTCAAGTTAGGGATCTTAGACTTATTAGTAATATAATGGGAAGTTAATACTCATAAGAAAATAAAAATATCGACAATACTAAAATTGAACTTTTTCTAATTGTAGAAGACAACCTCGTCAGCTACCCAATTTCGGGTCTTCAGGGGCTTCTATCGAGAAGCAAAAACTAACTAACCAACTTTATAGAATGTATCGACAACTTAGATTGTACTAACAATTGAGGAAAAGTTGAATAACCTAGAAGCAGCCCTTTTCTCCTGCTCCAGTAGCATCTCAGGTCAACAAGATGCTCCTAAATCCTTGCAGCTCACACGCTTGGGTAAAAGGAATCAAAAGAGAATTTGCTGTTAATGACTGAGTAATACAGACAACTTAGGATTGTACTATCAGTTATGGATAAGTTGGATTACCTAGAGCAGTCAATTCCTCCTACTTCTGTCCCAGCTCAAGTTGGTCAGCAAGTTACTCTAGAAGCTCTTACACCTCATGCTGCATGGGTTAAAGGATCAAAAGAGATTGCTAGAATTATACTCATGACTATGGAACCAGAGATCCAACTGGATCTGGAAAACCTTAGTGCTTATGAAATGTTACAGGAGTTAAAAACTCTGTTTGCCCAACAAGCAGATCAGGAGCTTCTTCAGACTGTGCAGAATTACAGTATGCACGGCATGAGGAAGACGGCTAATGAGTTGCATGCCATGCGAAAGCTACATGAGCAAACTCAGCCTAAACAAACTGCTCCTGCACTTCATGTAATTCGAGCAGGGAAAGTCCAGAAAAAGAAAAACAAGTAAAAACCGCATTTCTGTGCTAGGGGTAGAAATCAAAAGAAGGGAAAGTATAAGCACGCTTATCATCCCAAGCCCAATATTTCTCCTCCACTAAAAAGAAAAATCATGCTAAGGACTCTATTTGTCATCAATGTGGTGAGACATGGCACTAGAAGAGGAATTGTCCTCAGAATTTAGCCGAGTTGCTGAAGAACTTGAAGCTATCTCAGGGAGCTAGTAGTTCAGGTATCTTCACTATAAAACTTAATACTTTCCATAATAGATCATGGATCTATGACACTGGTTGTGGTACTCATATTTATAATAAAACGTAGGGTCTAAGGTCAAGTAGGAAACTGAAGCCGGGGTCTCTTAGCTTGTATGTGGGCAATGGTCAACGTGAAGCTGTTGAAGTAATTGGCGTTTTTTATTTATTTCTCCCTAGTGGATTAGAGATTGTTTTGAACAATTGTCATTATGCTCCCTATATTACTAGAGGAGTAATTTCTGTTTCCATTTGTACGAACATGGTTTATTTTAGTGCTATCCCAAGAGATGGTATTTTTGAAATTGATTTGTCTAATTCTTAAGCAAATGAAAGTTCTATATATACTGTAAGCAACAAAAGAGCCAAGCTAAACTTGGACTCTACTCTCTTGTGGCATTGTCGTCTTGGACACATTAGCAAGAAACGCATTGAAAAGTTTCAACACGATGGACTTATCAATTCAACTGACCTTAGGGCTTTTGAAAAATGCATTCCTTGTATGTCTGGAAAGATGGCAAGGAAACCTTACACACATCAAGTGGAAAGGGCCAAAGACTTACTTGGACTAATACACACCGATGTATGTGGCCAATTTAAGATCATGTCATGACAAGGAGCAAGCTACTTCGTCACCTTCACTAACGACTTTAGTCGTTATGGTTATGTTTACTTGTTAAAGCATAAACATGAAGTGTTTGAAACTTTCAAAGTGTTTCAAAAGGAAGTAGAAAATCAACTCGTCAAGACCATAAAATCGCTACGCTCTGAGTTTTTGGATCATTTGAAGGATCATGGGATTATCGTCCATCATACTCCTCCTTACACTCCACAACACAATGGTGTGTCGGAGAGGAGAAACAGAACCCTACTAGATATGGTTCAATCTATGATGAGTCAAACAACTCTTCCAAAGTCCTTTTGGGATTATGCTCTTGAGACTGTTGCACACATTCTCTATATGGTTCCAACTAAGAAGGTTGAAAAGACACCATACTAAGTATGGCATGGGCAAGCCCCTAAGCTGTCTTACTTAAAAGTCTGGGGTTGTGAGGCACTTGTTAAGCGAGATACTCTTACCAAGCCTGACAAGTTAGAACACAGATCTATTAAGTGTATCTTCATATGATACCCAAAGAAAACAATGTGTTATTCTTTCTACTACCCACCCGAGAACAAAGTCCTTGTTGCTCGGAATGCTGAATTCCTAGAGAATAGTCTTATAAATCAAGAAACAAGTGGGAGTCTAGAAGATCTTGAAATTATTCAAGAAGAAGACACGCATCCTTAAATCATGAAGAGGATGATCTAGAAATGAATGAATCTCAAAGTGATATCATTCCCATTCGTAGGTCCACAAGGACACGATGTCCCACAGATCGTATGTGTTTATACATCGATGCTGAGGAACATGAGTTAGGGGATCTCGGTGAACCCGCTAACTATAAAGCTGCATTGTTAGACCCTGAGTCTGATAAATGGCTTAATGCTATGAATGTGGAAATGCAATCCATGAAAGACAACGAAGTTTGGATCTTGGTTGAACTTCCTCCTAATGGCAAAACCGTTGGTAGCAAGTGGCTCTTTAAGAAAAAGACTGACATGGATGGAGCTGTACACACCTATAAAGCTCGTCTTGTGGCGAAGGGCTATACTCAAACCCCAGGGATTGATTATGAGGAAACCTTCTCACCTGTTGCAGACATTAGAGCTATTAGGATTCTTATAGCCATAGCCGCGTACTATGACTATGAGATTTGGCAAATGGATGTCAAAACTGCCTTCCTCAATGGATATCTCAATGAAGAGGTTTACATGGAGCAACCTGAAGGTTTTGTCAATCCAAAATATCCAAACCGAGTATGCAAGCTGAAACGTTCCATTTATGGGCTTAAGCAAGCATCAAGGCAATGGAATAAGCGTTTTGATGATGAAATAAAGAAATTTGGTTTCAGTCAAAATGCTGATGAGCCATGTGTATATCTAAAAGCTAGTGGGAGTAATGTCACTTTCCTAATCTTGTATGTCGACGACATATTGATCATGGGAAACAGCATTCCAATGTTACAAGATGTTAAATCCTACCTTGGAAAGTGTTTTGCTATGAAAGATTTAGGTGAAGCTGCATATATTCTTGGAATCAAGATCTACAGAGATAGATCACGACGGTTGATTGGCTTATGTCAAAGTGCTTATATCGAGAAAATCTTAAAGCGATTTCACATGGAGAATTCCAAACGTGGAAGTATCCCCATGCAAGATAAGCTTAGATTGAGTAAATCACAAGGTGCCTCTACACCTGCTGAATTGAAATGCATGCAAAATGTTTCATATGCCTTGGCTGTGGGTTCTATTATGTATGTTGTGAGATGTACTCGCCCTGATGTTGCATTCGCTCAAAACATAACAAGCCGATTTCAACAGAATCTAGGTGATCTTTACTGGACTACTGTTAAGAACATTCTGAAGTATCTCAGGAATACTAAGGACATGTTTCTAGTTTACGGAGGTGATCTAAAACGAGAGCTCAGGGTTTCTTGCTACACTGATGCTGGATATCTGACGGATGCTGATGACCTCAAGTCTCAGACTGGATATGTGTTCGTTTTGAATGGAGGTGCTGTTGACTGGAAGAGTGCCAAGCAAAGCATTTTCGCTACTTCATCTGCAGAAGCTGAGTATATTGCTGCCTTTGATGCTTCTAAGGAAGCCGTATGGGTTAGGAAATTCATTTTTGGGCTCGGTGTTGTTCCCACCATTGAAAAACCCATTAATATGTATTGTGATAATACTGGAGCAATCGCTATAGCTAATGAGTCTGGAATCACTAAAGGTGCTAGACATTTTCGTGCCAAAGTTCACTACCTCCGCGAAGTTATTGAATTTGGTGACATAAAGTTAGAAAAAGTTCACACAGATGATAACTTAGATGATCCGTTTACAAAAGCGTTAGCTTTTCCTAAGCATTCAGAACTTACTAGGAATATTGGAATGCTTCCAGCTAGTAGTCTCATGTAAATCTATGTTTATTAGTCATTTGGATAATTGGGATTGTAAGATAATTTTATTTTCTGATGAATAAAGACACGAGGTATTTGTTATCATTCATATAACAATTGTTTGTCCTATATTTGCATATTTAATCCTTGAATGATTTATCATTCTAAGTAAGTCCATTGTCGGTTAACAATATGGGAATATTGTTACATAAGGCAAATGTGAGTGTTGGTTATATTCTTTGAATATATGGAAGGTTCCTACCAAACTCATATGTTACTCACAAGGGATGCGTATTAGACACCCCAACCTTTGATTGTTTACTTTATGGATCCGTTGTCATAAGTAAAATTTGAAAATGGTTAGTTAAGTCATCCTTAGACTTTAGAATACAAACAAGTTATGGTATGTGTGGATATCACTTTTTAATTCTATGTCAAACGCTGTCCTGAAAATGGTAGTTATAAAGACTATTATTGGAAGTGATGTGAAGCAGCATTCATAACACTTGTATTCAACAAAGAATTTGTTCCTCCACTTGATATGTGTAGAATAATACCTTGGCGCCTCTCCAGAATTAATCAGATGACTGTTTGGCCGAACCCAAAGGGTAATGCAAGATGATTCTTGATTACATTTGGTATATTTGAATTAAATTCTATAACGAGAATCTAAATAGTTAAACTACATGGAATGAGTTAGGATCCATATCCATGGTTTAACGGTATTTGAACAAAGGGATGACTATAGCAAGAGATAAAATAACCATGCTACTGAGAATGTTTATGAAACTTGATCTCAGACATTTCTAGTTTTAAAAACAAATATGAGTGTTGCTAGACATTTCCGTCGTTAGTGTATGGGCTATCTGCTACTCCAACTCCCAAGTGGGAGCTGTTGGATTATATGGTAGTTGGATAAGCAATACGCGACTAGAGGTGTGTGAGCCTATTGGGGGCACACACGTTAAACACATAGAACACATTTATTTCACGAAATGACTTTAAGTTATTATCTTGTGTGTAATAAGCTTAAAGTGCATAGAACCTGAAGGACAAAATCGACACAAAATCTATCATATGAGGACCTTAGTGTAGACGTCCCATATGTGCTCCTGGAAAGAGAATTATAGTCGGTTTAGGAGAGTGAAAGATAAGGAGAACAAGGCTTTTGATAAGGATTGAAAAGGTGGTATGATAAGGTTGGAAGTCTAGCTTCTTAAGCCTTCTAGAACTAGGGTTGGCTAGCTATATAAGGCCCCATACCCTAGCTCTATGATATACGACTTCAATACCTCAAAACCCTAACAGATAATAGCCTCTTTCACTCTTCAAAATCTGTCCACCGAATTCCAAGTTTAGGATTTTCGTTCTAAACATTTGCTTACTGTTTTGAATTTCGGAAATTCCACAAAGGTATACAAGGTGTGATTTGTTGTCCCACTTTGCTAAGGATCGTTTGTAGGTTAACAGGAAGGTTGGTTAACAGATCTCAAAGTTGACATCGGGTTATAACCAAGCTAGGGTTCGGTTTGTTTGGATTTTGGTCTTCACCGAATTGGTTCTGGGGTTATTACCGAATTCGGTAAATATTGTTACTAGGGTTTTTTGATTTTGGTACAAGAACATTAGTCGACACTTGGTGTTTGGAACTCGTGAATCAAGACTAGCATCTTGGTGTGATTTGATTGACGTGTTTGTGTGAGCACTCGTAGAGATGATAATTTAGTCACTAGTTTCTTATTCTTGGTATCATTATTT
>BQNB010139158.1:3751-17596 GCA_026074375.1 Tanacetum coccineum
TGAGCGTTAAAATGCTCATCACTACGCAAACCTCCTTCAAAGTAAACATTAAAACCTTCCTCTTCAAGCTCAATCGCTTGATATAGTCCCAACCTTTGAGCAAATTCCAACTAGGTCAAACTATGAGCACGTCCACCAAGTCTAAACTTGACGATCTTCTTGGTTTGCAATTCATCATCAGCATAAACTTCGTCAAATTCATAAGTTGAATAAAACTCGTGGCAAAGCTCCGCATAAATTGGTTCATTGATATAAAAAGCTCTAATCCATGCCACCGAAGTAAATATCTCTTCATTCGATCCAGCTTCACGCAACCTAATTCTCAACATGTCATCAATTCTCCATCACAACCCATTCTAGACTTTGCATCTTTGTTACATCCTTCCCATAGCAAGAACTCATGATGGACTTGTGGAAGCAACACCTCTTCTACAGTTTCATGTTGATGTGTAATTTCTTTTAAATAAAACTACGTTAGGTTTACATTTATAAAATCCTAACTACCTTAACTATTCCTACGCACTAAAGAGTAGTGTACCTTATCGTGTATAGTGTAGTGATTGGTAAGTATGGGTGTCGACCCAAATAACGGTTTATGTCTCTAATTGTCTAATTGATTTTATTAATCTACCTAAGAAAGTAGGAAAGAAAGCATGTTTGAATAATTGAGATTATTATGGAGTTGTTTTGGTGGTAAGCCTAGTTGGTCAAAAAGGGATTAGGAAGAGTGATGAACAACTTAGAAAGGAAGAACACAATTAATTACTATGATCTCTAGTGCAATGTCTTGTCGCAATCTTAAAATTCCTCGTATGGTTAAATGTTAACCCAACCGCGACTCGAATGCTGGTCGCGCCTTCTACCAGAGTGATTGAATCAAAAGTAATAATAATAATAATAATAATAATAATAATAATAATAATAAATGTTTTAGAGAAATTGTTTCAGAACATAAGTGACCCAAAACACGCGGTCACATAACCAACTCGTGTCGTCTTGACACTACTCATCATCATACTGCTGCTGTGGTGGTGGAGGTGGGTACTGTTGATAGTACTGGTCATACTATGGCTGAGCATAACCAGATGGGTTGTAGGCTCCCTGCATTGGAACACTATAAACCCCAGCCATGTGCTTGAACACTCCCAGGTACCTATCTCAGTGATATGACTGCCTATACTCCATCTGCTCTATTGCCTCTTGGCGTATCTCCATCCTACCCATCCTATCATACAAGTCCTGCATAGATGCTCTCGGAGGTCTAGGAATACCAACTCTTGGTACACCCACCTGTGGATCCTCAGGAATAAGCCAACCCTTAGAGTCGATCAAATCTCTAAGTGTAGTTGTATCCAAATCTCTACAATAAATTAGAGCACTTAAACTCCTTACCATGTCCTCAGTCAACACCCTGCATTTCCTAGCAAGCTTTGAGATAAACTGTCCACAACAAATTTGACTTTCTTTCTGAGTGCCAGCTCCTTTCCACTTCATCCATCTTGCAATCACCCAAGCTACATTTGCATACCCATTTTGGTGTCTAGCATCAAACATACTCAAGAGCCACAAATCATTTTTCTAAACCTTATCATACTCAGTCGTCCTTTGACACAAACCATAAGTGATCATTTTGTGAATCACCCTTAAAATTGGGTTTTTAATAGTAGAAGTATGATTCATAGATAAACCAAAGTTTTCCACTCGACTAATGCTTAACTAATAATCTTGAGAGTTAAAATGCTCATCACTACGCAAACCTCCTTCAAAGTAAACATTGAAACCTTCCTCCTCTAGCCCAACCGCTTGATATAGCCCAAGCCTTTGAGCAAACTCCAACAAGGTTAAACTATGAGCACATCCACCAAGTCTAAACTTGATGATATTTCTGGTTTGCAACTCATCGTCAGCACAAACTTTATCAAATTCATAAGTAGAATAAAACTTGTGGCAAAGCTCCGCATAAATTGGTTCATTGATATTAAAAGCTCTAATCCATGCCACCGAAGTAAATATCTCTTCATCCGATCCAGCTTCACGCAACCTAATTCTTAACATGTCATCAATTTCTCTATCACAACCCATTCTGTTCAGCACATCACAGTTCACGACACAAGGAGAGTAATGTGTCTAGGAAGCAATTGGGCCAATCTAGTGTTGTACCTAGACTTTGCATCTCTGTTACATCCTTCCTATAGCAAGAACTCATGGTGAACTTGTGGAAGCAATACTTCTTCCACGGTTTCATGTTGTCTAGAGCGTTTGGATCATGATGATCCGGCCTCATCATCGTGTGTTCCTATAGTCTACACATAAAAAACAATCAACAATAAAGTTATTGCAATGTTAGAAATGATTTGGTATAAATGGTCATGGTTTTGATGGTTTTTGAAATATTCTGTTACATTCTGATGTAAAATGTGTGGTGTACTTCCCTAAAGTGCGGCGTACATTCTGGAAAATGGGCAAAGTGCGGCGGTTTCCAAAACCAGCGTACTTACTAGGCTGATGAAAAATTATTTCGAATTTTTATGACTTTACATTAATTAATTTAAAATAAAAATTCATAATATGAACAGTACATTTTTGGATTTAATCAATATCAAGCATGCATGTGTCAAATAACTTCTAAATATCTTAATTCAAATGGTCAATTGTTCATAAGAAACATGAATTTAAATTTCCCTAATCTAATTATTATAAACCCTAATTGACAAGAAATTTAAATAATTTGATAATAAATAAGTTGAGGAATGATATAAACATACCCTAGGCATGATTAAAAACTTGGTAGATTTATCTTGAAAACTTTTTTCTTTGTTTTTGTGAGAACCCCGGCGGTTTTGGTGAGTGTGTGAGTGTTTTTTATAATGAGTTAAAATCGTGTTTGGCAAGTTTTATCTATAATAACCGCTCAAAAGTGTGGCGCACTTCCCAAAAGTGCTGCGTACTTTTCCTTTATATATATATTATATTTTTTTATACAAACTTATATTGCATACTACATAATTTAACATAATTTCAATCCATAATATATTTGATATTAATAATTATCTTATATCGGATTAATATCCGTACATCAAATGTAATCCATTATGGATCTATACAAATGATTTTATTTTTAAAACATAACATAAAAAGTAAAAACGGGAGTATATAGTTATTCCTTTATTCCAACTTGTTTCATTTCTTCATTCCATAAACCAGTTTGGTGACATGATGTCACTCAACTTGTGGTATATTGATAACTTCTTGTCCGTTTTCTTCGTTGTAAATCCTTGCAAATAAATGTTTCCATACGGATCAGTTAACCTTATCTCAGTTTGCCATTTCCCTGTCGCTTCTTCTTCCTTAGTATACGAACCCTTATAATCAGGCTTTCAATTGACTTGCTTTAATGGCACTGGTAATGAGCCAAGGAAACTAACCGCCTTCTTCCAAACACTAATTTTTCGAAATGGGTTAGTTACGGTTTGTATAGCTAACGATCGCTCATCTGGATCGTTACAGTTCAAGTACGGTGCAGGATTTGGTCCATATATTGGTGCTCCAAACTTATTCCTCTTTATCTGGTAATCCTACTCGTCATCACTATCACTTTCTGCGTTTCTCATAACATCTGATCTTACAGCACGAAAGGTTTGGTGACAAAACCCGTCAAAGGTTGAGAAAAGTCTCTTTGGAGTATTGACTATGCCACCAATCGTACGCAGGAATTCACGACCAACAATTATTGGTGAATCACGGTCAATCGGAGTATCTAAGATTATAAACTTGGCGATTAAGGTAGTTACCCCTACTTGACAGAGAACATTTGTGAGTATCCCCATAGCTTCTGCCTAAGTGTGATTTATCATCGTGATTCCTCTATCAACCTTCTTCATATCTTCTCTTCCTAGTTGTTCATAGATTCGGTAAGGCATAGTACTTATATCCGACCCAGTATCTGCTAACGGATTTTCATTAACCTCTCCGGTCTTATGGGAAATATGAATGCTCTAGGGTCGTCTTTTTCTTTTAACGCCTCACCCTTAATCCTTTTTAATGCTTCCTCTTCTTCTTTTACAATCTTTCCATCTAACTTCACCTTGTCTTTCCAAACTTCATCGAGAATTTTCTTGTATTTGTCATGATAAGCCATTGTCTCGATTATAGGCCTTTCCTCCTCTAATAAAGCAAACTTTCGGCTCATTCTGATCGCTAGTGCTTCTTTAGCTGCTTCTTGAGTTAAATGACCACCAGCTGATGAAGATGTTCCTATATCTTGATAGAAAAAGTTAAGGTTTTCCATTGTCCGCTTCTTATTACGGCTACTTATCCCCATTTTGCATACGAATGGCGAAAGTCCTTCTTCACCCAACACTGGTACATCATCAATGTTAAAATCAAGCAAATGGTCCCAATCATCATTGCTCTTTTCTTCTTCTTCGGTTTCTTCCAAGAATGGATCAATATCAGGGTATATTATGACAGTTCCAACCCCGAAATCAGTAATTGCTTTGGTCATGCATAAGAATGGTCTACCGAAAATCACCCCAGGTTCACAAAGTAGATTTTACCTCTTAGTGCAACAATGAGTTCCTTCTTAACCACTTTGTTTCCTCTTTTAACTTCATGTTCCAAGCATAACTTCACTGCATATTCGTTTTAGATCATGTTCTCCTCTACTCATCTCACCATCATAAGCTTCTAGCCCATTGATAAAACAAGGAGCCACGAATCTATCGCTAACTTCTTCGGTATCCATCTGGTAAAAGATCATAGCCTTCTTTTGTCCACTATTAGCAGTGTCTTTAAATTACGAATAATTCTAGTCTCCAGATCCTTCAACTTTGTCACTCGAAATTACAACGACGTCTTCTCCTAAGCAAATTTTTCCAAGACTTGAATTCGGATCTATAATTCTTATAAAATAAGACAACATTAAAACAAACATTAGTGGGTTAGTTAAAACAAATAACAATACCTTTTTACATTTACATATTATCAATAAACAGATAGCATTTTTAAATTCAAGAAATTTCCGTTCAAAAACAAAGAAACAAGCATTTTGTTTAGTTTCAGCTAGGAAAGTGCGGCGCACTTCATATGAAGTGCGGCGTACTTTCTGAGATTTAAGTCTTTTTTTTTTAATTTTAATTTTAACATTTTTATGTTTTTTATTTTTATTATTTCCTAAATATCTTTTAAACATACCGAGTATCAAGTTTTTAATTCTTTTTAAGTTTTTATTTTTATTTTGTATGATATCAAAGTCAAATAAGCAACACTTAGCAAATAAGAGATATACACAGGCATTTAGAATTTTAAATAAGCAAGCTATCAAATAGTTCTTTTTGGTTTTTTTCATTTTAATGTACGAATTACGACAACACAAGATTTTGACTATTATGATCATAAGGAATGAATTCCACATCTCAAAAATGGTCAAATTACATTTTATGGGTTTGATTTTTTGGTTTTGATGTTTCTTTCCTTTGAAAACTGGTTCTGTTTTGTAAAAGGGACAATAAGTGCGGCGTACTTGATAAAAGTACTGCGTACTTCTGAGTTTTGCAGAAAAACCGGCGCACAATGGTTATGTGCGGCACACTTTCTGTGAAAAATGGGTTCAGTTTGCCAGAAAACTGTACGACGATTTTGAAAATTTTTGGTTTGTAATATAAAAATGACTAATTCAAGTATGAAATCAATCCCCGGCAGCGGCGCCAAAAACTTTGATGTGTTATTAAAGCTTTAAATTTATAATACTAGTTTTATCCAATTTCCAACTAACACACGGGTAAAGTATAAACCCCCGTTTATAGTATAGGTTTAGGGTAAGACCGGGTTGTTCCACGGGATTGGTAATTCTAAAAAGAGTCAATTATATTACGGAAGGGGTAAATCTCATAGACTGTCACGATCTAAAGATTTCAAGGTACTTCAAGATATAAAATGATGTTTGTTTAGGGGAACGAGAATAAATATGTATAAACCTGGATAGATAACGGTTTCAAGAATTAAAGTATAATCGATTAAAGAAACGGGTAGTTTACTAAATGATTCTCTATTTATTATAATAAAAAAATCCTTTCGGCCGTTACTTTTGATTACAAAAATGCTTTAAGTTCGATTCAAGTTTGGAAATAAGAATATGGACTTTCTTAACCAAGTTCGTTAGACATGAGGTTAAGCGTTAAACCCTTTTACCCTTGGTTAATGATCATTTTGTTAGCCAATCCTCACAAGGCTAGTATCTAGTTGTCAAAGACAAACAACTTGGGAATCAAGCATTTAGTCGGAGTCTTTCGACCTATATCCGGACTAAGTCCAAGTGTAAAAACATCAAGTTCATATTGATAATTTCTAAAATTCAATAGTTTATCCAAGTTTAATCCATAATTCCCTCATGATCCCCAAACAAACATGTTAAACTACTCCATATTCATCAATTTAAAACACATAACAAGCATGAGCAATTCAGAATTCATAATATAAAAATAGGAAAACGTGTTCATACCAAACTTAATAGCAAAATATATTGATTCTCAAGAGTTTCCTTTGAACAATAATTCTAACAACCCGGAAATTCAACTATAACCGCTATAAAAACTTCCCTACACACCCTTCTGAGATCAAACCACAACTTCCTTCTACTAAAACCTGGAATGTGATGAAGAATAAGGTTTATTCTTCAACAATTCCCTAAGAACAACTTCTTAACTACTATTATTGATCACAAATAAGATGTGTGTGTTGTAGATAATTAGAATGAAGAATGGGATGATTTGAGAAGCAAATTTCGTCCTCTATTTATACACATCCATGGGTCTTCAGTTGGAGAAATTAGGGGAGTGAAAGGTTGCACAATCATTGCAATCATTTATGATTTTGGAGTAACTGAAGGTAAAGTGCGCCGCACTTGAGAAATTATGCGCCGCACTTGGTGTTTAATTAAATGGCATTTACTTCGTTTTGAAGTACGCCGCACAAAAAGAATTGTGTGCCGCACTTTGACCTCGTTCATTAATTCTTCCTTGGATTTTCTTCTAGATCCTTCTCATAACGACCGTTAGTGCATTTAACAGAATTTCTTTGCACGTTTAGTCCTTTTCTTCACTTTTGGTCCTGAAATGAATATTACACAACAAACAAGCAAACTTTGCAATATTTCATGCGTTAACATATATATTTAATGTATTTTAGAGGGATATTTTATGTATATTTGGAGCGTTATCACCGTATCATTGTCACGGATAACGGAGCGCAATTGGTAAACGATTCGTTCAAAAGTTGGTGCGAAAGGATTGAAATACACCAGATGAATACGGCCGTGGCCCACCCTCAAGCGAACGGTCTAGTCTAAAGGGCCAACCGAAGCCTGATGGAAGGGATCAAGACCCGCCTCGGAAAAGAGAAGGCCGGATGGGTCGACGAATT
This sequence comes from Tanacetum coccineum, assembly GCA_026074375.1. NCBI lineage: Eukaryota > Viridiplantae > Streptophyta > Magnoliopsida > Asterales > Asteraceae > Tanacetum > Tanacetum coccineum. Next base: position 11,171 of record BQNB010139158.1, read on the forward strand.
GTCGAATGTCTTATGGGCACATCAGACTTCAATCAAACAAAGCAACGGAGAGACACCATTCAGCCTAACCTACGGTAGTGAGGCAGTCATCCCGGCTGAGATAGGCATTCCCACCTACCGAAATTTAACTATCAAAGAAGGATATAATGGGGAGGAGATGCGTTTGAATCTTGACCTATTGCAGGAAAGAAGAGAAACAACCGCCATCAGAGAAGCAAGATACAAAACGAAGATGGAGCAATACTACAACAAGAAGGTCCGCCCGACAGGTTTCAGGCCGGGAGAGTTTGTGTTCCGAAGAAATGAAGCAAGCAGGGTAGAGGACCAGGGCAAGCTAGGACCAAAATGGGAAGGACTATACAGAGTCATGGAAGCGTATGAAAATGGCTCGTACAAATTGTAAACTTTGAAAGACAAAGAGGTTCTGCGAACCTGGCACGCTGTCAATCTCCGCAAGTGTTATATGTAGAAGTTATCTTAAGAAATTCCAAGAATTGTATGCATTATGACTTTTGTTAAATAAATGATAAAGCCCTACTCCAACTCCTTAGGGGGGGGGGCAAATTTTTTGAACATATTGTGCAAAATGATTTGTCGACCGGTTGGCTCGCTACCTCCGGCCTACCAACACATTATATACTCCACATACTACAAGTCAAAGAGATGAGCTAGAGTGCATAGTACCGAAAGGCATAATATCCCCCACAGACTAAAGTTAAAGGGATGAGCCTGTGCATAGCACCAAAAGGCTTTATATACCCTATCGGCCAAAGGGATGAATAAGGGCATAGCACCCAAAAGGCATTATATACCCCACCTACTAAAGTCAAAGGGATGAGCCAGGGCATAGCCCACTAAACATTGTGTCCCAGAGACCAAAGTCTAAGGGAAAAGCCTGTGCATAGCACCGAAAGGCACTCGGTACCTCTCAGACTAAAGTCAAAGAGACGAGCCTGGGTAAGGCACTAAATGACGTTATGCCCCGTAGGTCAAAAGCCGAACGGGCAAGCCCGTACATAAAAAGGGACATCATTGACCTCATGGCCCACAGGTCACATGGGAAACCTGAGGCCATAAGTCTAAGGCAACAGAAATACAAATTGAAAAGCGAACACACCACAAACTTATTGCAAAGTAGTACTATATAACAGAATGCAAAACAAACTTATCACAGGCTTAACATATATAATTACGAAAGTGTTTAAACATAAAATGGAGCTCTAGTACTTATTACATCAACAAAGTTTAAATGTACAGACAGACCACACAAATCATAAATGGAAATCAGTCAAGGCCCTTTAGGAGCAGAGGAAGAAGGAGCTTTTCCAGAGGAAGGCTTTCTAGGAGGAGCTTGTCTGGAAGGAAGGGAGTCGGGATAAACCTTGAGCAATTCGGACACAATATGGCGGAACCGTGAGAAATCTTCTCGACAAAAGGGTATCATTTCTCAAACAGTTTTTCATACTCGACGTACATCTTCTTGTCAGCATAAGCATCAAAACCTTCCATTCTACTCATGAGTTCTAAAAGATCCTTTTCGAAGCGCTCCTCGGAGAGTCCTTTAGCTTATCCATCTTGAATAGCCATGTTAAAAGGTTCAGATAGGCTCTGCTTGTACTCATGGCTTTGGAAAAGATGGTTGACCACAGTGGGAAGGAGCTTGCGTATGCAGTCAAAATTTTCCATCTCTATTTTTCTAAGTTGAGCGACAAGTTTCCCTTTCTCTTGAGCCCTCTCGGCATTGATCCTCTTAGCATAAACAAGGGCAGAGTCTTTCTTAGCCAATGTATCCTCCAACTCTTTCATTCGAAGGGCTTGATCTTTGTTCACCTAAGATAACTCACTGTTCCAGTCCTCCAGCAATTGAATCTTTTCAGTACAACCAGCATGACCATTCTTCAGGTTCTTGAACCGTTTAGACATCTCGAGGTAAATTCTTGAATTCTGTTGCGAAGCCGCTCTAGCATCAACGAGTTGCCGAACGGTATTCTCACATTCCGTATGTGTCTCGGCAAGTTTATCATAATTAGCTTGGAGATTCTTGAATCGTCCAAGCATGTCAGCCTGAGCCAAGGCCCCTCGTCCCAAAGCAAACCAAGCCCTCTCAAGGGCAGTAGCATTATTAAGGGCATTTTAGTCCTCTTGGGCTGTCGGAGGTGCCAGATGTACCATAAGTTCCCGACACCACATGGGGGTGTCTACGCGACATCTCTGGTGAATGAACCATTCGGGCACATAGTAAGCTTGGTGCCGAGACGACTCGCCTTCCTCAACATTACCTACAAAGAAGTAAGAACGGTCAAGAAAAAAGAAAAAAAAAAGAAACAAGTACATGACAACAGGAAGTTAGACACACCTCGTAGGGCAGATCTGGTGGGGGAGTCCGTCCTTACGTCAGTAGGGCTAGGATGAACGGAATGGTTTCCCGGGGAAGGTTGAAACACTTCGTTCTGGACGGTAGCCAGGTTCCCTCCAGACTGGTCAACAAGAGGCCCAAGCCGACGGGTATTCATCCCTTCGTCACCATGAGCATCTGCAGAGTCATGAACAGAGTGGTTGGCTGAGTCATAAGAAGTGCGAAGCGAGCAATCCTCGCGAGACTTAGTAGTGGCAGCAGCGGCCCCAGAAGGATTCTCTCCTCCCGTCTCAGTAGGATTCACAATCCGAAGGGGCTCTAAAGAAGAGACATACTCGGACCCAGCAGAGCCGTCTCCCCAAACAGCAGAAGTTTTCTTTCTTTTCATCTTGGGACGGGAACCCTCTCCCTCATCAACACCTCTTTTCTTCTTCTCTCTCTTCTTAGCAGCAGCTCGAGCCTTCCTCTCGCGTATCGCAACAATCTTAGGATCTTCTACCTCAGCCTCTCTTTGATGATCAGTCTTGTCTGAGATAGCTTGGTCTGCTGGAAGGGGAGGTACGATATGCTGCCCTCTTAGGTCTTGGTTGGTAAGGGCGGTTCCTTTCTCGATGGTAGCTCCAGACATGAAAGGGAAGCGAAGATACTCAGACATGGTAACCACTGCAAAAAAGAAAAACAAGACATTAAGAAATGCCGAAGCGGTTGTACACGCGAGATTAAATTACAAGGCATTACCATTCCCCTCGGTATCTTTGAAAATAGGACGGAAGCCAGGAAAATCCCAAGTAGTGGCTAGCCCTCCTTGGAAGAGAAGGCCGGAGGGAATGGGTCTGAGATCTATAGCCCTCTTCACTAGTGTCTGCACGTCTTGCACACTAAAGCCATCTTTCAGAGCGGGATCATTGATATCTGAATCATGATGCCTCCAGGCCATAGCGTCCGGAATGGCCCTCCTATCTAAAAAGAAAAAACTCTTTTTCCACCCTTTCAACCTAGAAAAAGTCTCTCGGAATATCTGACCACCGGCACCTTTGCCGACTCTTTTTTCAAAAGAAAACCAGTGACCTTGCTTACTAACTTTGTAAAAAATGCAGAACAATATCTAGACTTCGACAATATAACTCGAACATAGTTAATCGATTCAATCCTAATAGCACAAGCTGAGAGATATATATACGAAAATGCTTGATAACGGCCAATAGGAAGGCAGAAAAAGGCACCCTTATCTCCGAAAACTCAAAATACTGTTCATATAAGCCTATCATGTCGTCTGGTAGTTTATCCATAGTCCATCCCGTGGTAAGAGCAACAGGGTATAAATCTAAAGGGATACCGTGACGGAGGGATAGTGATTTAACATCCTTGGCGGTCATTTTTTACTCATAAGACGTCATGTCAAACTTATGTAAGGCCGTAACGTCAACAGTTTGATCTTCCTTAGACATTGTCAAAGATACCAGAGAGGACGAATAATACTAAAAGTTAGACAAAGACGGAAGGTATACCTGAGACGAAGTCAAAAAGCTTGGATGGACGTTCGGGAGAAGAAGTAAAACACGCAGTAAAAGGGCGAGGGGTCAGCTATTTATAGAGGGAGAGTGAGACACGAAACGTCGTGCCATGTCAGACCTTCCACGTGGAAGGATCTCCATCGTCTGTTGGGAAGAAAAGAACATGTGTACGATCATTCTCTTTCAGACCTCGTCAGTAATTATGGTTAACTTGCTGTAATTATGAATTTTGTCGCATCTTCAAAAAAACAAAAAAGAATATTTAAAGTATCGTCTCATCAGTCTACGACTGATAACACGATACTGGGGGGGGGCATGTCCGTGTATATATCCGGAAAGGCACACCATCCGAAGGGAACATAATCAAGCCGGAAGGGCTTATTCGAGAAAACCAGAGAAAAGACAGCACTAAGTTCAAGAGACTAGAGCACCTCTTCGGACTAGCTGTCAATAGCAAGCACTCATAAGAATGTCACCATCCCAGAATTCACGGAACTATGTCTTTACGCAACGCCGCCGCCTGACACAAAAGCTAGGGCTAGCTCGGCTTTCCCAATTTCTAAGTGTCAGGAACAGTGTATCGCTACAGTGGCTCAGGTAGTATAAATACCCCCTCATTTACTGCTATTCAGGTAACATTTATTGCATTATCACACACATACTATTTCATGCCCTTTCGGCTCCAATCCATACTTACTCTCACGCCTGAGCTTGGTCCTGGGATCACCCCGAGGCGAGGCTAACGCGTCTTTATTTCTTATTTACAGATACCCAGGGAACTTGCATCACGTGCTAGGATTCGACTTGTCTTATCCGGTACGAGTTATTACTTAAACATTTACTTCCCTCATTTTCACTATGTAGCCACTAGTTAACGGTTGGTTAATTAACCATAACCATTTCTTCCTATCAATTGACATGTGACGATCAAGAACACTAGTTTTGGTTTTCACGTGAAGTCTTCAGTATGACTTATGACCACAAGTGCCTATTTATGTTATCATCTCCTTTTACTTATCTCCACCATTAAATCAAAATTCCTTTTACTTTTGACGTCAACTTCCACTTTTACTTCAAAAACCTAATTTCAAAGTTTTGTTCTTCTATTTTTGGGCTTATGATTTTATGTTGTTTTAATATTGATCTGATAAAATATTGCTTAATTTTGATTTTATAAATGCTTTAATGTTAATGGTCGTCTGTATGTATGATGTTTATATATTGTTGATGATAATTTTTTTTGCTCAAATTGATATTTAAAGATATTAATTTGTTCATTGGTTCATAGTTTTGATTGTAACTAAATTGACATGAACCAAGCAAGATAAATGGAATAGGAATGATCATTATATTCCCTTTCCTTTTCCTATTGGTATTCTTCACTTTGAAGCAAGCACTCCCTTTGCTATTCCTCACTTTGAAGCAAGCAAGCACCCCCTTAGTTATCACTAGACACTTTTTAAATTTATTTTGTTGAACTTTCCGGTATGGTCGTTTGAAAATAACTCGACATGTAAGTGTATAAAATCATTTGACATTATGACTACGTAAATTAGTTATAACAGAAAACTAGATTAGAGCATCTTGAACCATGGCATATCATACTTTATGAATAGTCGTTAGTATTCGTGATTTATATGTGTAGGTACGTCTTAAACTTGTTTACATCTTAAGAGGACTAGGTGTCATGGAGCCGTGATAAAAATTGTTGTCACCTCATCATTTTTCTCATAACACCAAAATCTAACACAATACAAAAACGCCTCTCCCTCATATTTCTGGTGCCATGGGACACCCACACATACCCTACTAAAAACACAAATACAATATACAAAAACACAAACACAAACAAATAAAAAAAAAGGGAAAACGCGACCATCTTGGCAACAATGGCGAGAGACATGAAAACGCAAGGGACGGTTTGGTTGTGGCGCCGCCCCGTTGTGTTTTGAGGGAAAACGCCACCGAACACGCAGGGTACCTAAACCTCTAAGAGAAAATGCAGAAACTCGTGTAAAACAACCATGTATGATGTTTAGAAAACTAACCCAAAAATATTATGGTATGCTACAGGATATCACTTCATGTACATTGTTATAACTCGATATGGATTACCAAATAAATAAATATGTGGTCCTCAAAACCACTTTAGATATAAACATATAAATTAAATTATATGAACGTTATGGTAATATTTTGCATTTCTCTAGTATCACATCTATTTTGGCAATTTTATTTGTTCTTCACAAACCACCACCATTTGCTTACGTAAATAACACTTGTTATCATTTATAAGGGGCTTCATGTCATTAGTCGCACAAAAAGAACTCCGGATGCAAAAGGAAGAGATTTCATGCTTCTGACCACAATGGTCACTGGTTGGAGCATTTCAAGTAGACCACACAAGCGATGCCTGCAACGACTGCTGCACTTGCCAAAATCCCAGTCTGCACATGGCTTGATTTTGGGTTCTCTATTGTTCGCTCTTTCATAACTGTACCCAATTGTGATTCTCTTTTCTGTTGGCTGAATTCAGAGTTGTCTAAATGCAATCTC
>BQNB010139159.1:0-17596 GCA_026074375.1 Tanacetum coccineum
GTTGTACATATTCAATCATTGTTATTGTTTATCCTACCAATCTTGAGCTTAAACGATCTTATCAATTACTATTCACCTTTCGTCCCAAAAATTACCCTGCACTTCATTCACCCAATCCTACGCTCTCGAACTCTTCTAGAAACAATTAATGACGCACACAATGACGTTCTGAGGTCTGACAGCTTGGCAATCCGTGCCAATTATTTGGAGAATGGTGACGTGGCATCAAATCAAGGGTTGAGATCGATTTAAACAAGCACAAGGGCAAATGAAAGGCTAAGATCAAGGCTGGTGAATCTCTCACGCAACAAACACACCAAGGACCTAGATCCTTCCACTGAAGCCTATAAAAGGAGGCCTCATCTCACATACACAGGCATCTAGAGTAGTATATTAGTTTTCAGCTTGTTTTAGATTTAAGTAGCTTATTGTAAAATTTAGCTTCTTGTATATTCAGTTTTTTAAACCTAGTAATCTCATTTCAATATTAATAAAATTTCATAGTTTACTTTATAATCATTGTCTTATTATAAGCTTAGACATGTTGGATCTTACTTAAATAAACTCTAAATAAGCTGTTGTCACTTGATAATCTAAGCTTATCAAAGCTTAATAGGTTTAAAATTGCCTCAAGCAATCAAGTCCACCCCAAAATATACCACAGCTTTTATTAGAAGGGAAGCCAGACTTGGAAGGGCTTCCAAGACCCCACCAGCTTATCCAAGATAAGCTGGAGCTTTGTTGAGTAGCTCCTTGAGCAATTAATAAGCCTTGTTTGTGCAAAGGCTTTTGTAAGTTCCTATTTTACATTTTATAGTTTAATTTTGCCATTTAGCTAATAACTGTGTCTTATATATGTTTATTGCATCTAGATTTAAGCTTTTGATAATCTGTCTTTGAATTTTGTTTTGTTTCCATTAAAACTGTCCAAAAATCCAAAAATAATTGCATAATCTAAGTAGCTTATTGTTCAGCATATTTGATTGTTGAGATTTGCTAAAAAGGTCTTTAATAAGCTAATAAACATCTGGTATTTGTAGTTTAAGTCTTAGATCTAAGTTTTATAAACTGGATATGAATTTAAGCAATTTAAAAGGGTGTTTGGCTCAAGGTAGTACTAACAACTTGAGTTAGTATTGTCAAGAACCATTTGGTTCTTTAAATTGAATTTGAATTTCATAATTAAGTTTATAAGGTTAGGTTTAAAGTTTTTTGAAAGGATTAATCAAGTTTTTTGAAAGGTTTAATCAAGTTTTTAAAGGTTTGTGTGTTGGATGGATGAATCTGAGGTCATAAGCTCAGATTCATTGCATTTTTGTGCTTTGATTTGTTCTAGTTGCTATTGTTGTTAATTTCTTTCTTGTTTTGGCCTTCATTTGATGTAGTATACAAGTTTTAAAGGTCTGCACTTGTGGTTTTGTGTTTTGGTCATATTTGTGTCAATTGCATCAGCATGCTAAAACAGCCTTAAGGCCTTTTTCAATTCAAAATTTTAGTTAGTATAAGTTAGAGTTAGGTCTTAAAATTTAGTGCACAAGTAGATTATAGGCCAATCTAGATAGGTTAGGGCTTATTTTGTTCTTAAAGGCTTATTTACTCATCTGTTTTTGATCTGCAAATTAGTCCTTTAAAAGTTTTCATAAAATTTGAAAAACCAAAAAAAATAGAGTAATCAGTTTAAGTAGCCTTTTTCAATTAGCCTTTTCCTAGCTTATTTGAATTTCAAAATGTTTTTTGATTGCTGTTTTAGATAGATTGTAGGACAAGCTTTCTAGTGGTATAAGCCACTAGTCCATAAGGTTCCATTAGCTTACTTAAAAATAAGCTCAAAGTTGCTTTATTGTCTGTTTTGGAAACTGTTTTGAGTAAAAAGTGTTTAAGTGCTTATTTCAGCTTATGGCTTATTGTTTTGAAGAAATATTGTTCAGCTTTGCTTATTAGACTAGGTTTAAAGTGTTTTAGCTTATTTGGTTATGGTTTGAGCTTATTCAAGCCCATTAGTCATTAAAGTTTAGTGAAAAAGCCAAAAATCTTCTTTAGTATAATCTGTCACTAAAAAGCTCTTTTCTAGCTTATTAAGTAGTTTTCTCAAAAAGTTTCTTTTACAAAAGTTGTTAAGAATCAGCTGTTTTATAAGTTTGATTAAAAAGTTTTGCAAAATAAAAAAAAGGAAATCGGGAAGTCAGGGGTGAGCAAGGCTCGAACCCCTGACCTCAACCTCATTCAACCCTCCTTTTATACACACACACCTTAACCAAACGCGCCCTTGGGTCTTTTCTGTCATCCTTCCATCTCTTTAATCTTTTAACCATTTCTTTTAATTTAGCTATTCCGAGCTTATTTGCTTATTTTCTGCTTATTCATTAAGCAACTTTTCCAGTTTACATTTTTCTTAGATTCCTCTTAGTCTTATGCACTTTTCATAATTTTTCTAGAATTTTTAGAATAAGTTTAGTATTTTTAATTAATTTTCCAAATTAAAATCATTTTAATTCATAATAAATAAAATAAAAAGAAAAAGAAATATAATTCTTTTTCTGAAAATTATTTTTAGTCAATTAGGATTTATTAAAATTAAATTTGCGTTTATAGGGTTTAATTTTGAGTTACTTGCTTATTTGTCGCATTTTCTTTAATTTCCGTCAACGTTTTAATGCCTAATTTCGTAATTGCTTAGTCGCTTACTTTCCTTTTCATGTTTTATGTGTTTTTAGCTGTAGAAATAGAAACTTTTGAATTATTCAATTACGCGATCACAAACTAAACCGATTCTCAATTCACGCTTCGTCGAGGGAAAACGACCCGGGAGATTTTAAGGATTGCTTTGGTCAAAAGAAATCTTCTTAAATCTTTTGGAATACGTATACTACTATACTATAATTACCTCTTAATTACACATACTTGTTTTGTGTGTGTGGTTTTGGGCAAATCAATTTTTGGCGTCGCTTTTCGGGGAATGTGCTTTTGTAGCGATTTTCGTTTTTTGTTTCCGTTTGAGATTAGTTTTTGAAGTCCCTTCCACGTGAATGTTTTAATTTCCCGTTTCTAGTTTGTGAATATTTTTCTATAAAAAAAATACAAAAATATCTTTATTTTCTCAAATTTTTGTGAATATATATCAAGTAATCAAAAATACTAAAAAAAATCGAAAAACAACAAAAATATCCGTCTTGTGTCACTTACGAAAAAGGCGCACCTCTTTTGTGAAATAAGCTATAAGGTGGATATAAGTAGGGTTGTTCCAAGGAACTACGACCCGAAGGGACAAACTTTTTTAAGGCGATTCGCTCCCACTGCGCCTCTCGCTTGCTTGCGAGTTTCACTTAAGGGAGTTACCCTAAGTTTGTTGATTATTTGGTGAAATAAAAATATTTTTGTGTATATATGTTCTCCTCATTTGTTTTATCGGTTTTATTTAGTGCATGGGCACTAGAAATTCCTATTATCCAAATAATTCACCCGTAACCATTCTGAGACGTCGAAATAGACGACGTGCTCCAAACATAGTCGAACCCGAGCTTCGTACCATCGTTGAAGTTGCACCAATAGCGGATAATCAAACAATGGAGGAACTACTTCAAGCACCCACGGAAGGGTATGGAGAAGCTATTGTCATACCGGAAATTCTTGCAAAAAATTTCGAAATTAAAACAAATTTGCTACAATTAGTTAAAGCCAACAAATTTCACGGTTTTGAAAGAGATAATCCACATAATCACATTGCTAATTTCAAAAGGATGACCGCGACATTGAAATATAGAGATGTTCCAAATGATGTGATTAAGCTTATGCTTTTCCCATATTCACTCGAGGGGGCCGCTAGAATTTGGTACGAGAAGGAACCTCCTAATTCGATCTTCACTTGGGATGATCTCGTAAACAAGTTCGTGAATCAATTTCTCCCTCCCTCAAAGACCACTCACTTAAAAAATGAAATCTCTCATTTTATCCAAAAATTCGATGAGACATTTAGTGAAGCATGGGAACGATTTAAGGAAATGCTTAGAGCATGTCCCCATCACGGATTTACGGAGTTAACTCAAATTGATACTTTCTATAATGATTTAAATGAGAATGATCAAGACTCCTTAAATGCCGCGGTGGGTGGAAATCTTTTGAGTAAAACTACTAGAGAGTACTTGAACATAATTGAGAATAAGTCAAAAGTTCGTTATTCACGAAGCAAATCGAATGTTTCTAGGGTAAATACGACTTCTAGGGAAGTTCTAGTAAGACGGATGATAGAATTGATAAGCTTGCGGACCAAATTTCGAACTTAGTTGAGATTGTTAATAAGAAAGTTGTCACTCCCGCTACGGTTAAAGCGGTTGAGGAATCTTGTGTGATTTGTGGTGGTGCCCATGCTTATTATGATTGTATTGCTACCGATAGCAATCAATCTAGTGTTTGTGCGGCAACGGGTACTTACAATCAAGTTGCCCCTCCAAACCGTGCTAGCAACCAAATGGCACCACCCGGTTTTGCTCCGTTGCAAAATAATCAAAATAGGTTTAATCAAAATCAAGGGAATAATTTTAATCGGGGAAATAATTTTCATGGTAATCAAGGATTTCAAGCTCCAATTAATCATGCTCCAAATTTTCAAAATCAAGGATTTCAAAACCAACCTTTTCAAGCTCCAATTAATCATGCTCCAAATTTTCAAAATCAAGGATTTCAAAACCAACCTTTTCAAGCTCCTAATAATCAAGTTCAACAAGGGATTTCAAATGAGTTTTCAAGTTACATGAAATCTAATGAGTCAATGATGAGAAATATGCAAACTCAAATTAATGTTTTGAGGGGTGATTTTAATAAGCAAGAGGAAAGTCTTAGGAGGAATCTAAATAATGATATGAGGAGTATTTTAGGTAGTTTCTTCCAAAACCAAGCCTCAACTTCGGGTACTCTTTCGAGTAATATTATTCCTAACCCGATGGATGAGATGAAAGAAATCACAACTCAAAGTGGTGTTGCTTATGAGGGACCCTTGATTCCTACTAACCCTTCTTCAAAAAAGGTAGTGGAACGAGAAACCGAGGAGACAACAGATAAGGAGCAAACTAATTTCCAAGGAAGTATTGCTCACATCCAACCTCCGGTTATCCCCATTCCTATTTCGAAACCCGATGTTCCGAAGACTTTACCTAAGCTTAATATTCCATATCCTTCTAGACTTAATGATCAAAAGCTCCGTGAAAAAGCTACGAATCAAATGGAGAATTTCTTTCAAATCTTTCAAGATTTTCACTTCGACATTAGCTTCGCGGATGCTCTTCTTTTGATGCCAAAAATTGCCTCTACGATTAAAAGTTTGCTTACAAATAAGGATAAGTTGTTTGAATTAGCTAAGATACCATTCAATGAGAATTGTTCGGTGATGCTCCTTAAAAAGCTTCTCGAAAAGCTTGGAGATCCCGACAAGTTTCTTATACCATGTGATTTCCCGAGAATGGATGTATGTCACGCCTTGGCCGATCTTGGCGCTAGCATAAATCTTATGCCTCTTTCCATATGGAAGAAGTTTTCCCTACCCGAACTTACCCCCACTTGGATGACTCTCGAGCTAGAGGATCGATCCATTACTCGTCCTAAAGGAGTCGCCGAAGATGTCTTCGTCAAAGTGGGGAAGTTTCACTTTCCTACCGATTTTGTTGTTGTTGATTTTGATGCCGATCCTCGGGTTCCCCTCATTCTCGGGAGATCCTTCTTGAGGACCGGCCGTGCCTTAATTGATGTTTACACAGAAGAAATAACCCTTCGGGTTAATGACGAAGCCGTAACTTTTAATCTTAATCAAACTACGAGATACTCCTCTACATATGATGATATGTCGGTAAACCGAATAGACGTCATTGACGTTGCTTGTGAGGAGTATGCTCAAGAAGTGCTTGGTTTTTCTAATAATTCTATGGGTGGCAATCCCACCCTGACTTTTGAGCCTATTATTTCCAACTTTTCTCATTCCCTCACTCCGTTCGAGGGAAGTGACTTCATTTTGGAAGAGATCGAGACTTATCTCAAAGATGATTCAATTTCACCGGAAATTGATCATGGCGATCTTGATCCAGAGGGAGATATTTGTTTGATTGAAAAATTGTTAAATAATGACCCGTTTCAACTCCCTCCTATGGACCTAAAGCAAGTAGAAGTGACCAAGGCAAAATCTTCAATTGAAGAGCCTCCATAATTAGAATTAAAAGATTTACCATCTCATTTATAATATGCTTACATAGAGGGAACCAATAAGTTACCCGTGATTATTGCAAAAAGTTTAAAAGATGATGAAAAAGAAGCCCTGTTAAAGGTGCTTAAATCATATAAACAGGCCATTGCTTGGAAAATCACCAACATCAAGGGTATTGACCCTCGGTTTTGCACTCACAAAATCTTGATGGAGGAAGATTATAAACCCGCGGTACAAAGTCAAAGATGGGTTAACCAAAAATTCAAAAGGCAATCAAAAAGGAAGTTATCAAACTCCTTGATGCCGGAATGATTTACCCGATCTTTGATAGTCCGTGGGTAAGCCCCATTCATTGTGTACCCAAGAAAGGTGGTATAACCGTAGTTGCTAATGAAGATAATGAATTGATTCCAACACGATTAGTTACCGGGTGGAGAGTTTGTATTGACTATAGGAAATTAAATGAAGCTACTCGTAAAGATCATTTTCCGTTGTCATTTATGGACCAAATGTTAGAAAGATTAGCCGGAAATGAGTTTTATTGTTTTCTAGATGGATTTTCGAGGTATTTTCAAATCCCAATAGATCCACAAGATCAAGAGAAAACCACTTTTACATGCCTTTATGGAACTTTCGCTTACCGTCGCATGCCCTTTGGCTTGTGTAATGCTCACGGTACTTTTCTGTCATCCTTCCATCTCTTTAATCTTTTAACCATTTCTTTTATCTTAGCTATTCCGAGCTTATTTGCTTTATTTCTGCTTATTCGTTAAGCAACTTTTCCAGTTTACATTTTTCTTAGATTCCTCTTAGTCTTATGCACTTTTCATAATTTTTCTAGAATTTTTAGAATAAGTTTAGTATTTTTAATTAATTTTCTAGATTAAAATCATTTTTAATTCATAATAAATAAAATAAAAAGCAAAAAAAATATAATTCTTTTTCTGAAAATTATTTTTAGTCAATTAGGATTTATTAAAATTAAATTTGCGTTTGTAGGGTTTAATTTTGAGTTACTTGCTTATTTGTCGCGTTTTCTTTAATTCCCGTAAACGTTTTAATGCATAATTTCGTAATTGCTTAGTCACTTACTTTCCTTTTCATGTTTTATGTGTTTTTAGCTGTAGAAATAGAAACTAAATCAAACCTTTGAAAAATCCGCGATCACAGATTAAACCGATTTTCTATTCACACTTCGTAGAGGAAAAACGACCTGGGAGTTTTAGAAATTTCTTTGGTTAAAAGCAATTCTCTTTAAAACTTTTAGAATACGTATACTATTATACTATAGTTGAGTTTGCCTCTTAATTACACATACTTGTTTGTATGTGTGGTTTTGGGACGAATCAATAGTTTAGGTTTTACCCTTATTCTTTATAACCATGAGCTCTAATACCAATCTGTAACACCCACATTTTTGACATAAAGCAACGGAAGCTAATATGAGGTATTACTTCATGGATCAACAGATATAATCATAGAAAACGACTCATAAAGAGAAGTTTTGGAAAATTTTGTTATCATTTATTTATTCATCAGAGTTTTTACAAAAAGAGGTTCCAAAATCTAGAAACATAAAGTTTGAATGATAACAATTTAGCAATCTTCAAGTTCGTGCTACTTAGTGCCATAAGTTGCTCAATTACCTGAGATAAACATGCTAAAAAGGTCAACACAATGGTTGAGTGAAATTCATAGGTTTATGATAAATAGTTAAATACAAATCATCAAAGACAGTGGGTTACGTTGTTATACACCCATAGATAGTAATAATTGCAATGAGTACAATTATCATAGAAAATAATATTATTGCCCTAAGCTCATGACATCAATACGTTAACATGGAAATCACCGTAGTGACATTGGTTGAGGAACAAATGTCCCTAGTTTGGACATGTACTTGCCCAATGTTTACCCATTAAGTCAAATATAGTTCATTTGGTTACCCTATGAACATGTATACCACCGGGAGTCGTCACCCCCAATAGATCTATCCTCAATATTTGCATTTACTCGCAAGTAATTAATGTTTCATGATATGGAAATAGTGGCACTGGAAGGTACTTAGGCATAATAAATAAGGAATAAGCATAACAGTGTGGAAAATACACTTGCAAATCGGTTAAGCATTTATCCCCCACCCTCAGCGGCTGTTATAAAGTATTCAAAAATTTAAAACGAGGCTACAACTCATCTTAACATAGAAAAATCTTATTTGATAGCAAAAATATATAAAATAGAAAAGTACGGCCTTCGCACTTAACCGGAGGTTAATAGTCAAGTCTAGTGTGATATGTTTATGTTTTTCCAAACTTTATAAAGTTAACATCAATCTTACTGATTTTTTAAAATTCATGGAAATATTGTATCACAATTCGGTCTATCATAATCAAGGTCATGCGGTTAAACGTTTTGAGGAGCTAAGGCACTAAATCGTAATTCAAGCAAAAACTAGAACTCATCAAAACGTATGACCCAAATAAACCCCACACATGAATTCTCTAGTAACGTGATATACTATAAGATTTAAGTTTCTTCAAAAGCTAGTCTATGATAAGTTTACTTTAAATATTTAATTGTTTTAATAATGCGTACGAAAGATTATTAATAATGACAAATGTGTGTCAGGATTTTAATAAAATCAAGTTCTTATATTATTTAATATATATTTGTATAACTTTATACAAAAATAAAAAATTTATATTTTTTAAGAATACCAAAATAGGCAATATATACCCTTGATTTTTATACTTTTATGAGTTTAATCATTATATGATATATATATTAGTATATAATATATAAACCTTTGACTTTAAAATTTGCAAAAACCTCCCCTTGTTGTTATAAAGCTTAAGGAAATGACATTTTGACACCAAAAACTATATAATTTCAAGAATTATTTCATATATAAGGTGAATATTCCCTAGATCCAGACAAAAATAACAGCAAAAACTCCCAAATTCCCAAACAAGCAATTTGTTCAATATAAAAGTAATTTGCAGTTTATAGACATATAACTATCTTCGACTAAAATACTTATAATAAATAGTATTCACAGAGCTTATAAACTAGATAGATCAAAATGGGCAACGTTAGGTTTATGGAGAAACCAAAACCGCATGGGTTGTGTTTCAGAGGGCTTAAAAAAGGAGTTTACATAGATCTAACAAAGCTTAAGAAAGTTCTAAAACAAGGCAAGAGTTTTTATAGAACTAGTTATGAGCATACTTTCCCATTGAAATGAGTCAAAAAAGTTGAAAGATTTGAAAGCACATGAAAATGGTCGAACACTCTTGGAGATAGAATTCAATGGACCGACAATATCTCTTAAATACTTGGCGTTCTACTTTGCTGAGTGTTTCCTTTCATCTCGTCTATTGGCTGTTTCGATCTCATTTTGAAGATTTTTTTTTTTTTTAGATTTTTTTTGAGTTTGAAATGGTAGAACGATGAATGAATGTATGTATGGGTGTATTTAAGTGTAAAGAGAAGTAATGGCCCAAAGTTTTTGGAGTGGAATAGTCGCCAAGCTACTTGGAGTGGTGGCCAAGATGTTGGAGTGGTGGCCAAGGGTCTTGCTTGGGGCTCAAGGGTCGAATTTTTAATGAAAGGGGATGGCTGTTTTTGGACAGCCAATATTAGTCTCGGTAAAATGGTTGCCATTTATAAACCGTAACTCCGATGATTTTCCAAACGTAGTGATCATGGTTAGGATATTTGATCCTTACAAACAACTTTTTAGACTTACATTTTTAGTAGTTACTATAATAAGCAAAAATCTAAATCAAGAGATAATAGCGTTACACAGGTGTGGCAGATCGGCGCACCTTTGCTATTTCGACTATAACTAAATCATCCGACATTGAAGTCCAGTGAGTCTAACGAGTCAACCGACCGAAAAATGAATCACATGACATGTAGGTCACAACCTAGTATTTTTTACTAAGACCCAATAGCCTACTGATTTTGCCGCAGATCCTATGATTTAATCAATCACTAATCAGATTCTGAATCTATAATGAGAAGAACTAGTTATATGGTATCGAGTTTGCTTAGGGTTTTCGTTATAGTTTTGGATTTATAGGACGAGTGTGGTGTTTGGAGAAAAAAATATTTTAAATGTTGTGCTTAAGAAAACTTGTACTCTAGGCAGAAATGTATTGACTAAATGCTTGTAGATATTTGGAGGGAAATGAGCTCATTTGAATATCATGCACAATCGGCTTGTACTTTAAGCTTTAAGTTTTTTTGTACCAATGATTTAGAGGAAAACATAATTGAAAGTATTGCTTCTGGAATACTTGTAAATATGCATCAATAAGTTTGTATATACGTTTGTATGAATACTTACATTATTTTAGGGTTTTGGTATAAACGTTATACGTATAGAAATTCATTAGTCAATAATGTTATGTAAAATTACATGAAATAGATTAACGTACATATATATAGAGGATATTAGAATATTGACTTGACATATTAAGGCGTTTACTTGATATAAACGTAGATAGAATCGGCATAGGTAGTTGCGTGAGTATGTTTACTTTAGAAATGTAAACTATGTTATATAATGGAATAAAGAAAAAAAATTCCCGTGAAAAAGTAGTATTGAATATAATATAAGTGGAAATTACAGTGATGAAAATTGTGGGTTGTTACACATGTTTGACATCTCGATCCATGATTTCGACCGGTTCCTCGATGTGTAGTCCATCCAACAGAAAGGCTAATGTGTTCATATAGCGAACATAGTCACTTCCTCCCAGATGTGATACGTGAAACTTCTTGTGAAGACCCCTGGCACAACTCTTTTAGGAAGTTTAAGCGTCTGTCACATTGTGTAGTCCATCCAACAGAAAGGCTAATTGGTTTCAACGACATAGTCGAATTCCTCCATTGGAAACGATGAAACGTCTTGTTGAACCCCCCTTCCAACATCTTGAGGAAGTTTAAGCTTGTAAGCAACGGCTTCAAAAACCTTTTCCAACACTTTGAAAGGTCCAACATATCTGGGGTTTAGCTTCCCCGTTTGCCAAAACGTACTACTCCTTTCCAAGGTAAAACCTTGTAGGCATGTGTTAACTCATCCTCCAACTTAAACTCTATCGCTTTCACTTAAATCGTTGAAACTCTTTTAGCGAACAAGATTTGATAGCGTAAAGTTCATAGGTCGACTAGTGATGTTGTTTCTCGGCTTCCTATTCTTGGCTATGATTTGTAATAAGATGACGTCGACATAAAGTATATGGTATTTAAAGGAACAGCTTAGTTTTATGTTTACTAATTCAGATTTATACCGAATTAAACGCATTAATTATGAATACTGACGTAGAACTTTGCTATTTCAAGGATGCTAAGTAAAAATGGAGATACATTGAAACAATTTACATTGTGACTACACCCATAGCTCCCAAGCCTTATGGCATAGTCCTTCGCTGATATTTTACCATAGGGTGATCAGGCTATGTTAATCAAAAAAGGGCTAACGATCCGATGCTCATTTTCGTCAAAATAATGTTATAATTGCATAATAGTGGTGGGAGTGACTTATATAAATAAGTAGAGAATTAAAGTAATTTTGATGAAGTTTCCACAACACATTGATTTGATAGATAACTTGAAGTCGTTCATACAACACAACGGAAATTTAAGAGAAAATACAAACGAGAAATTCTAAAGAATGAGAGTCTAAGCAATGGGTATCATTCTCCATGTCTTAAGGTCTTGGATTGTTTCGCCTCCATCCAAAAGCAGCACACATTCCCTGTTCTTCCAGTACGTCCACTTGGTTTCCATGGCTTTGATTCATTAACCTCAGGGCAATCACGTCCGGTAATAGCCCTTGATTCCTCTTCATTAGCAAGTGAGGATGCACTGATTGTTAGTTGAAGCAGCGTGACTCCTATATGTCTCGAGTCAGTGACCAGACGTAACATCCGAGAATTTTCGAAATTTTGAGAATACGATTTCAATCAATCTTTGACATTTAGGTAGTGGCTTGACTTATCAGAACACCATCAAAGCACGTTTTTTATTACTCTGACTCTAAAGCAATTGAAGTGGAAATGGGCATTCCTGACAACTTTTTAGTTTTGACCGAGACCTGGAAACAGTCAGAAGGTGACTGAAATGCCCTTCGAGCAATATTATGTTAGAATCAAGAATGAGTACCAGGCACAAAAATGAATTAAATTGGCATTTAATTAACACGTTTTTATTAATAAGAATAATAAAATAAATATTTAACAATGTTAATTTCAGTGACTTAGTGTTGAAGACTCAAATAAACGGAGTAAAAGGATCATTTATACGAACAAGTTTTATCGGCGGAAATATACAAAATAAATAATAAACGTTTTAAATAAATTTTATAAAACGTTTACGAAAAGTAGTCGAGTGAATACTCAGTTTTATCAGAAAAATAATTTGAAAAACAATGGTGCAAGTTTCGCGCATTGAATCATTCGTTAAGTCATCCAAACGAGTCCCGAACCGGAAGTTATAAAAACTACATTAAAAACTTACACTTTTAACCCTCAAGTTATACTCACTTATCATTTATTTAAAAAACTTTTATTATATATAAAAGTTTATTTATATTTTTCATTTTCCATCTCAACTTATACACACACTCTTATTATCACTCTCTCCTCTCTCTCCCTCAATATCCGGCGACCTTCCCACCACCGCCGCCACCATCTCCGGCCGCCGGAATAATTTTCCGACGAGTTTTCCGGCCAACACCAAAGATGCTCCTCATCAACGGATCTACTCGATCCCCTATAACACGCGTCGCCACGCGCCTAAACTCACCACCCACTCATCGCCACGCCACAGCCACACCACCACCGTCATCATCATCATCATAATCATCATCACCATACCACCACCAGGATCATATCACCACCATCATCACCTACGCAACAACATCATCACCATCGTAATCATCATGATACCATCGTCACCATCCTCATCACCACCGCCATCACCCCCGTTGTCACCATGACAGTGGGTGTGTTTGGGTCTGGGTCTAGCAGCAGGGTGCGTTTGGGTTTGTAAAACCACCCGAAAAGGGTGCGTTTGTTGTGGGACAGCCACCACCCGAAGAGGGTGCGTCCGGTTTTGGGTTAGCACAAGAAAGGGGTGTTCGTTGGTTGTTATACAAGACTAGGGTCCGTTTGGTTCTGGCAGGTTCACAGCCAAGGGTGTGTTTGTTTGCTAACAGCCACCGGGGGGTGGGTTGGGTTTCGGGTCAGCCACCCGGGGGAGGGGGGGTGTTGGGTGTGAGGCGTCGCGTTTGGCTGTCAAAACAACAGGTCGGGTTGTCGGGTTTTGGCAGCGAGACAACGGGTATAGGGTGTGTTTGGTTTAGACAGAAACGCCAAGGGGTGCGTTTGGTTTGATGTTAAGCAGCCAAGGGGCGTTTGGCTAAGGGTTTATGCCGATTAGGGTGCGTTTGGCTTTAACCGTAACAACTTAAAGGCGTGTTTGGATTTAAGGATAACAATAGATTAGGGTGCATCTTTGGGTTATAATATGCACGAGGGTGCGTTTGGATGTCCATCAGCCGGGTCGGGTGCGTGTGTTTGGCTGCGAAACAGCTGGGGACAGCCGGGGCGTCGGGTTGTTTGGTCGGGTTTGGGTTGCAACGGAAATGGGTGCGTTTGTTATTGTGACACCGAAATGGGTGAGTTTAGATTTGCACCATAAAAGTATTTTGATTGTTTCATTAAATTTATCGGATTAATTAAAATGTGATGAAATCTATTAAACTTGCGGCGTCTAAGTATAATATGTATTAATATTAAAACGGGAATTGATATTAATCTATAAGCCATAAGAGACACATTTTAGATAAGTTTTGAGTTAAAAACGGACTTTGGCGCGTTTTTGTAACGGTACATTGTGAGCAGAAAACGGAACATGAGATTCGGGATTCGAGATGTTGAAAAGTTAGACTTTGGTTTACAAAATATAACAAATTATATTTTGACGGACGTTTTGATATAAAACGGGACTTTTAACTCCCAATAACGAAGAAACTGGAACGAAATCGAAATATACACTTTAGTAGAAAAATAGGTTATTTTTAATATATATTAAAAATGGCAGATTTATTAATTAAACGATTTGAGCACTTTCGAGTCCGTTTCAGCCTTCCGGCGAAACACGAAAGTTGTTCGTAATGACATTTTACTTTGCCGCGAGGATTGTCTGTCTTAAAAATTAAGACATAGCGGGTCAAAACTAAAGGTCGGTTGATCTATTATTTCAATTAATTATATTTAAGACCATTGTTCGGTCCCTAAAAAACTAAGAGAACTAAAATAGTACTTTCCGGTAAATATTCGACAAAGTTTATGATTAGGACCGAAAAATATTATATATTCAAATAATAAACATAACTAAGGGTAAGTTTAAAGACGCGCAAGTGGATTTCTCATCAACATGTATATGATGTATGTATACCTAAAAAAATATGATGATTCGAGGTAACAGATGTACTCATTGTTGGCATCGCGTCGTTAAATTATTACGTGATATAAATCGAACGACATAATTATAAGTCGTGGTCGAGATCGTTGCAGATTCATTGTGATTGAAATTGGATTTAATTGATCGTTGGTCTTTAATTCAATGTGGAGTTCATAGCCTCGCTTTTCAATCTTTTGAATGTTTTAAAAAATAACCACAAGGGGGATACAATGCTTCTCTACAAATTCTATCTAACTCTGATATCTTATTATCAATGTGATAGTTTTAGGATGGGCTTATTGTGAGTTTAATAGCCCCCCTGTTTTACTGTTTTCATACGCTTTATAACTTTTGGGGTGATAAACTTGCTTGTTGCTAATGTTTTTGCAAATTCAATTACATTGTCGATTATACACTTATTTTACATGAATATTTACAAGCTCATATTTACAATGAATTATTACAAACTCATGATTTACATGATTTGTTACAAAACTCATTTTACATACCTGTTTTACAAATAGGACGCAAGTGAAGTTTATATTGATTACGTGTGTACCTCAAGTAATAAATAATAACCTCGCCCTTTTAATTAAGCCCAACTTAATGTGAACTGTTAATTCCTGGTTTGGAAAGCCGCGAGTGTTATAAGTAGATCTAACGGGTTTTGACAACCCTCGGTTTCTAGTGACTAGACTATCACCGAGTAACGAATATTATAACATGTCGTTTTTGGATTGTTGCGGGTTACGAACATCTGTATGAGCATAATGCTAAAATAGCTAAATAACTTCGAGCTTCAGTGTCATGAGGCTTAGTGTAAACATAATCCTGGTTTTTGTGATGTTCTGCATTTGTTGTAGTAAACAGTGGAAAATTCCTGCGGTCATACCTTTTATATATTAATTTTTAGGAAATCGATAGGCACGAGGTGCCAGGTACTATTTTTTTGGTGACATTAAATTTGTCATGCATTATTAAAAAATCTTTGGGATAATATTGGTACTTTTGTGGTGACATTTAAATTAACCATTAAAATTAAACCATGCATTCCTTTTAAAAATCTTTAGGATAATATTAGTACTTTTGTGAAATAAAATGGGCGTGCATATTTTATAAACATTTTACATGTTAACTGTGAGGACACCATTAAGTGGATAAATAATATTTGTTGAAACTTTAACATTCATACTTAAACTTATCCTATGAACTCACCAACCTTTATGTTGACCGTTTTTAAAGCATATTTTCTCTCAGGAAATTATATGCTCCGGGAATTTCTTGAAGTGCATTGGAGTCTATACATACGAAGCTTTTCATAGTGATGCAATTATGGACAAATGTGATATTAAATTTCATTCAGATTTTTTATTAAATCATCAAATGTTTATATTTCAAAAACGACACCTAGAGGTCGTTCCTCAATTGTTAAAAGCGTAGTGTTTGCGTATTATGAAGTAACTCCCCAAAGTGGTTTTTCCGCAGCGTTGATTGTATTTTTGGGTGTATACAGATTGTAATCAGAGCACTGGTTTTATAGAGAACTAGGGTTGCATATTTACCCCTAGAACTATAACCTTTCTACAATATTGCATCACATCAAACGACTTTCAAAGTGCATACCGCTACTTGCCCTTATTTTGCTTACAATACTTGTTACGATAAAGTGCTTACGTAGACATACATATACATATATATAATATAAATGCTTGCAATTCTTTTCGCGTTATATCGTACGACCTATTTATATAAGAGTTAAATTTTTATAAATACAAGTTTATTTTTCTTAAGACATTGTGAGTTGCACAATGTCTTGGTCTTATATTTTATTTTCCTTAAGAACATATGAGAGTTCCATAATGGTCTTATTTTACTTCCTTAGACATTGTGTGAGTTCACAATGTTCTCATTTTCGTTTCCCACTAACATTGTAAGTTAAAAAAGGTCTCTAAGGAATAGATATTATACTTTTTATAGACTTTATATAATATCGTATTACACGAAGGCCGTTATAATTCTGTTTACATGGATTATGTATGAAACATAAAAAGTTACAAAGTCTGTAAAGGCGGGACTTGTAAAGAGAGATTGAATATGTAATTCGCTATGTTGACTCGTTCAATAGAGGAGACGCTTAAACCTTTTTACTCCTAACCAGGGTACACATTACCTATCTTGAACTCTAGGTCGATATTTTTTTGGGTAGTTTTACTCCCGATCCTCCGAAGACGAGTTTGGAACACTCGTCCCATACTCAGTAGAACACATGCATCGTCATGTCAACCACCTTGAAGGTTATGAGAGTACGCGTATTGCACCGGGAATTATTAAGTAGGATGATTTATGTTAGCCTTAAAATATGGTGACATATCCGGAATTACATTAGTTTGTTTATAGCGTGACACATAGGGACTAATAATGACAAGCTACGATAGTTGTGTGTCACTAGGACTATAAATACTCTTTCCATACTTCCATGGAGGGGTGAAGCTCACATTTGAAAAGTGTGTAAGTGTGTGTTTTCTCTCAACACACACATCTTCCCATCTCTTATTCTTTTTCTCTCTAATAATATGGATACTTTTCTTTTCCATTTTACCAAGCCTCCGGATCATTGTTCTTAAGGGTGAATCGTGTTAACAATTGGTATCAAGAGCCAAAAGTGATTGTTTGTTTTGTTTTGTTTTGTTTTTAACCGAATTTTAAAAAAAAAAGGTTAAGGTAGATTCGAAAATTAAGAAAAAATTCGTTTT
The DNA here is from genome assembly GCA_026074375.1 of Tanacetum coccineum. NCBI lineage: Eukaryota > Viridiplantae > Streptophyta > Magnoliopsida > Asterales > Asteraceae > Tanacetum > Tanacetum coccineum. The sequence goes on from BQNB010139159.1 coordinate 17,416, forward strand.
GTGATTGTTATTGTTCATCCTTTCGTTCAAATTAATCAAAAAAGAGGCGTGGTTTGTTTGAGTTTGGGTTCGAAGTGATTTAAAATAAAGCAGAAAAGCAAGAAGAAGAATATTCATGTTGCGTTTTGAGGATATTCATGTTGCGTTTTGAGAATATTCATGTTGCGTTTTGAGCATACAG
>BQNB010139161.1:0-17596 GCA_026074375.1 Tanacetum coccineum
ATTACTAAGTAATTTGCAAGTTTATGTTTTTTGGGTAAAGGGGAAACAATCTTAAACCCTATCATCTACTACATTAATCCAGTTAGGTTATTAGTCATAACACTAGCCACAAATTGATATTGATCTATATGTTTATGAATCAAGTAATCAACTTTCAATTTTGTGTCCTACTAATCAAATATTACGGACAGATAGCCATGATAAACTCAATGACGTAAGTCTTTAACAAGCATATAAATTATCTGAGGTAATAGCATAATCAAACTAGTAAAACATGTCATTCATTAATCAAACTTCAAAACTCAGTAAACACTTAGGGTATCTAACCCTTAGTTCTAAAAACAAAGATAAAATATGAAAAGTGTTATTGAGAACGAAAGACAAAATGTAAAGATTAACAAGACGTGATACGAGTATGTTAACAATGTTTGGAATGATTTCCCTCATTTGTTTAAACTTCAATAATGGTGTATTTCTGAGTCTTTTGTTGTCTAAAGTTGACTTGTGGCGATAGAATGAATATTATGTCGAGTTTAGGGCTTTATTTATAGAGTTTTGGAAATTCGACCTCTATATGGCGTATGGAGATTTTTCATACGTCGTATAGACCCCATACGGTGTATAGATTTGGCTACTCGTTGACTTTTCCATATGGTGTTGCAGATTTCCATCCACCGTATGGCCTTCTGAAATAATAACTCTGGATTTTTCTAATTTATGTGCCATTCAATTTTTGTTTTTAGTTTCTTCTCCTTAGTCTATCTATTATACAAATAGATAGCAATTAAGTACCAAATCTTATATAAATTCAATGATTATGAGCAATAAATGTGGGATAATGACACTCAAGATATATACTTATTTGATGTTATTAAATATCTTCCCCTCCCCCTCCCACCTGATTTCTACTCCTCAAGTAGACTGTATTTTTAAATCTAAAAAAAATTTCTAAGAAAATATGACTTTAAATTTGACATATTCTAGTTATTTGCATAATCGAGCACCTCACGAAAAGAAAAAGGAAATAACACTTAATCTCTTACTAATATATGTGTTATATTTACTGATCGCTCAATTGCTTAGTCAAGATAAGGATGCTATCATAGACTTCACTAAATTTCATCTCTCTGCCACTAGAGTCTAGGTCTAATTATAATAGAAGACAAAATGGGTCAAAACAAAAATGGTAACAGGTTACAAGGGTATGATAAAGTCCAAAAGATGATACATGAACTCAAGAAGAAGCTTAATAGGTGGGGAGGGAGATATGAGGTTTCTTTCAATTGGGCACGTTCATTTGATATCTGCATTGTATACAATAATTAAATAAAATTATTAATTAATATATAGAGAATTTTTTTCTAACATTTGTATATAATTATTAATATTAAATATTATTAATATATAAATTAATAAATTATTAATTTACTCGATTAAATGAATAACTCTTTTAATTAATAAATTTTTTTGGTTTGGTCAACGGTGTTTATTTTTATTGAGTTTTATGTTACAACTTATTTGATGTTATTAAATATTTCTCCCTCCCACATGGATTTCTACTCTCAGTAGACTGTATTTTTAAATCCTAAAAAAAATTTCTAAGAATATATGACTTTTAAATTTGACATTTCTAGTTATTGCATTAATCGAGCACCACCCCTCATCCGGAAAAATATTACAAAAGAAAAAGGAATTAACATTAATTCTTACTAATATATGTGTTATATTTACTGATGCTTCTCAATTGCTCAGTCCAAGGATAAGGATGCTATTCATAGACTTCACTAAATTTATTTCTTTGCCACTAGAGTCTTTGGGTCCTATTATAATAGAAGACAAAATGGGTCAAAACAAACATGGTAAAGGTTAATAAGAGGTATGATAAAGACATAAGAACATTTAATTTGTGGTAAACATAAAAAATTAAAAACAACAGTCTTAAGTCCATAATAATTATTCGCTAGTTGCTTTAAAACCCAACCAGATGAGGAATTTTTCAAGAATCAAACATTTTAAAGTAATGGTTAATGTTAAATTTCAATGATTTTTTTTGCTAGTTAATGTGTAAATTCAATGATTTTTGCCTTCAAAACATAACAACTACTAATACTTGGGCAACTTTCGACACATTTAAAAGGATAATGTGCAAGAACACAACAATCTTTCAACCGTTGGCCTTCATAGAAAATGCCGAAGCTAGGGTCACACCGGTGCACATTAAACAGAACAGTGCAAGCAGAAATGAAAAATGAGTTGCGCAAGTCAAATGAGAGTAATTACAGCGTTATTTTCATTTGAGGATTAAATCGTTATAACCCAAAGCTTAATATTTATCCTAGATAAATATTAGAGGGTTATAAACAACAAAAGACTAAACAAACAACCCAAAGGGCTGTTTGGGTCGATTATCGGACAAAACCCCATAAGGGGGTGTAGTTTGACTTCTTGTCAAACTGTAATACTTGTTGGACAAGTAATAGGGTTTATGGAATCCTTCATTGCATCTCTAAATACAAATGGAATTACAAGGATCCTCATAACACACACACACACACACAATAACCCTAAAATCCCTCCTATTCTCTCTACACGATCGATCTACCAATGGTTTCTCTAAACCCTTGCTGATCCCAACTCGACCCTAATCGATTTAGGGTTACCCTAGTTTTGTAACTCGCCTAACTTGCCTAGGTTTGGAGCCATAGTTCTACCTGTGTAGTACAGGTGGAAACCTGGCGCAACCCTAATTCTGGTTTTCCTTTAGAAAATCCTAAGGTGGTCGAATAATCTAAAGAAGTAGGATTTCGTGCATCTGTTGATCAAGAAGCTTACACATCTACAAGATAACAAGTAAGTCTTCTATAAACACCCCCTTTATACGTATTTAGATTTTTGGTTTTATCATTATTTAGTTATGATCTTGCTATTAGGGTTTGTTTGGCTGCATAGAAAACTTGGTGTTTATTTTCTATTGTGCATGTTGTAATGTCCATGAGGGATACCACCAGAACCTTACAATGGTATAAGATCCTCCCTAATCATATATAATCTAGCTAGGGTTCTTAGTAATTTCTTTTATTGTCATAAAAGTTAAAACCTTAACTTTTGTTATGCATGTTTTGTCGATTCTTGCAATTTAGGGTTTTAGGGTTTTTGTGATTTAAATAGTAGTTAGGGTTTGATCACCCTTGTAATTAATTATGGATTTGTACCTTTTTTCAATGATCATAATACTTGGGTGTAACAACCTAGAAGGGTGCCGATCTAGGGTTAGGTTTATACTATAATTTTCTCCGACGATAAAAACGTACAGATCACTAATTAATGTTGTCATGATTACAAAAACTGGTTTCTTGTAATCAATCAGGGTTAACTATTTTTAGTCACATAAAATTGAAACTACGGTTTCCCTAACCCTAAAGTTATCAAGTTTATTAGGATACAAGTGTATCCTGGATTAAACACGAAAACCTAATTCGTGAGGGCAGTATTACACGAATGAGCTTCATAAAACTCGAGGAGGGTCAATTTTAATCTATCATTACCATATGGGATAATTAAAATCGACATGCATGAGTCTTGGTAACCAAATGAGGTAGTTTTCATAAACTAATTGAAAGCTTCAGTTTTACCCTAATTGGAATCTTTAATTCCCAAATATGGAAACTAAGGTTTTATGTATTAAATGCATAACGAGCGTTTTAGGAGCAACAAAATTTTTATTTAAAACGCCATAATAATTTTTTTTATAAAACTAAATATGGTAACATAGGGTTTCTTGTTAACCAGTCACGCACTTTTAAAATTAAAAGGTTTCAAAACCCTAATTAGGATTTGAAAATTTTAAAAGCTAATTTTTCTTAAACTGACAATATAAAACAATAAGATACGAACCATCATTCCTGAAGAATGATATGTTGCATTAGTTAGCAAGAAAGCGGGTGAAACTCGTGGTTTGCATGTACTATTAGGATGAGCAGTATATGTGGTGCATGCACATATACCATATGTCCTAACAAATCATAACTTAACTATTTTCACCTGTTGTCTTATTTATTAGTATTTTCCTGCTTTTAATATTAATCATATATGAAACGAGTCTGAGCCATTAGACCATAAAACACAAACAACGTGGTTATGATGTAGTCTAAATATGTTTATATTTTCTCTAATATGTTTTGTGTTAAGGGAGGCATGCGTGCTAATTTTTATTCCCTCTTGTAATTTACTTATAAGTAGTGCAAACTTAAATTAAAAACATAAAACAAGATGGATATGACATAAGGAAGGACCAAACGGTAGGAGAACCTATAAGAGTATGAAGAGAAAGAGGAGGCCCATTGGGAGCATGGAGAGGATTGCAGTTCCACCAGGAGCATCAGACGAGCGATGCTGAAAAGACACAGATGAAGCCTTCTTCCCTTATTTCATACCAAAACCCTTAGGATTTAATGACCCAAGTTGATTCCGAAGTGGCTCTCGGATCACCATTAGATAAATGGATTGGTTGTGTCAAATGTATTTTATTATTGTCTAATATGCATGCGTAAGGGTAGATAATATGTCAACCGGTATTATCCAGAGACATAATAAAATAGGGCGTCTCTATAAATTTCACGGGAAAGAGTTTACTTAAGCACTAGTCCTAACTTTCGCATAATAAAAAGAGTAATTAAAAGTCTATGAATTACTCAACCTACCTAAAAAGGACTAGGAGGGGTAACCCGAGTTTAGATACTTTTTATTATAAACTGATATGTTTTCTAAAACTAAAACAAATCGTGGTATGAATTCATGCATAGTTCAAACGTAAAACGAATTTCAAATGGAAAACGTTTTAATAATAGATATAAAACAAGACCGGTAAACTGATGAGTTTTAAGAGGTCTTACCCTATAGGTAATCTTAGACTAGTGCACCAACCATAACTGTTACAGTTTCCTAGCTCAGACCCTGTAGGCAGCTACGCCATAGCATAATGTTTATGGGTACATGGCTGACGCAGGATGGGGTGGTTAATGAGTTCATTGGGCGTATGACATAGCAAAGATCAACGAATTACGGTGCCATTAGATTTTATGTTATGGTCTATTAGCATTGCACCACAACGTACCCAAGGCTGCCGGATAGACTAAGTATGATTGATTTTACAATCGGAGTCTAGACCATAGGAGTTGTTTTAGAGAGGTAATTGGTGTGGTAAAACACCTACCTAGAAGCTATCACAAGGTAAATACGCCATAGCATAATGGTTTGTGATAGGACTGCATGGATCCTAGTGTGATATGCCAAAGATAGGTCTTCAATAGGTATTATGACAAATAATTGAATCACTAATTATCTTTAGTCAAACTGGAGATGGCAAACAACAACAATAACTCTTTGTCACTACACTCTGTTCTTGAGAAGGACATACACACTAGGCCTAACTTTCATGACTAGGAGAGGAATCCTCAGATTGTTCTCCGACATGAACGAAAGTGGTATGTCCTTGAGAATCCCATAGGTCCATTACCTATGGCTAACGCTCGGGTGCAGTCAGGAATGCTTATCAGAGTCATGTATGTGACTTGCTAGATGTTGGATGTCTAATGCTAGCCACCATGGCACCTGAGCTCCAAGTCAATTACATGGACGTTGGAGCATTTGATCTAATCAATCAACTAAGGCTTACCTTCCAGACACAAGCTCGTACCGAAATGTTCGATGTTATTGTCAACTTGAGTAACTGTAAGATGGCGGAAGGTTCGCTTGTGAGTGCGCATGTAATCTAAATGATTTGGCACATTAGTAAAGTTGAAGACTAGGTTATGTGATTGCACCCGAACATGTTATAGATTTCATCTTAAATTCTTTAAGCAGCGAGTATAAGTAGTTTACACTCAACAAAAAAATGAACAAATGTTGAGGGCGAGACTGTAGCTGAATTGCACAACATGCTCAAAACTGTTAAAAGAGGCATTGAGCAGAAGTCGAAAGATGTGCTAGTGGCAAGCGAGAGCTATGACAAGAACGGGGGTAAGTAGAAGAAGAGAGGAGGCAAAGGGAAGAAAAACAATTCTCCTAAGAAAGTATTCAAGGGATAAAAATTAAGAAAAGTTATATCTGCTACAAGTGTGGAAAAGAAGGGCACTGGTAAAGAAGTTATCCAAATGGTACATCTAAAAAGGACAATGAGAATACTGCTAAGACCTCAGGTTAGTATTGAACTAATATTTTTTCCTTTCACTTTGTTACTTATGTAACAAGGATATGACTTGTTGAAATATACAACAGATGTGAAGTGAAGAGGAGCGCTAGACAGAAGCTACGGCTTGCAGTTGATTAAGAGTGTTGAGGAAGTTTGTAGAAGATGTCTGCTGAACTCGTGCATCTATTTAGGATTTAGGATTTTAAAATGTACTTTATATTTCTGTCTTTACTTGTAAAACTAATTATTGCCCGCTTAGGGCTTGTTTTAAATTTTTCCTCATTTTATGTTTTAGGCTATAATTTAAATAAATCTGGTATTTCTAAATATTTTAAAATCTGCTATAAAGGTTTTCCGAATAAAATTTAAAGGAATCCAAAATGTATCTGTAAACCGAGACAATAATTAATCTGGTTTGATCAATGTAAGGATCATACTTTATGGGTTTCTTTGAATAGAAATTAGTGAAGTGAAGGGAATACTTGGAGGGTAACTTTGATGAAATCCATCAATGATGGAAGTTCAAAGTTAAATGAGACAAGAATAAGTATTTCACCAGATTACAAGTATGTGAGATCTTAACTCTGCCTAACCTCGAGTCTTGATGGACGTCAAGGAGTAAGCCCCACTTCAATACATTAAATATCTAAGATATTTAAATGGGTAAGATTTTTTATAAAAGAGGAATACTTCAGTGATAGTATTTCCAGCAATCTAGAGATTCTGTAAATCTCATATACTACTAAATAATATTTTAGATCTGTAAGTCAGGCTCATGGGACATGAGTTTGCAGATCATGAGTAAAATCTCGCAACTACTTTGGAATATTCAAGTAAAGCTAAAATAGGTGCTTTACAAGGTGAACAATTAACAAATAGTTAACACTTGTTAAACAAAATATCAAATTAATGTGTTCAAGCCACATGTCCTTCACAAGACAGGTAACAAGTTTAGTTCGACTCCAAGTTAGGCAACGAAAGCAAGAACACAAAAAGTTAATTCTGATCGTTTAACTAAAGAGTACAAAGCATGACAAGAATTATAGATCTAGCGTGATCTATGGGGTTATTCCTAGTATTATAAATATTTAGTAGGAGGTAATTAAGATTGTTCGACAAAAGAATATATTTCTAAAGCGCAAGATAGTTTGGCATCCGGGATATGTAAATCTTGAGTTGTTGTATGACGAATTAAGAAAGAAAGAGTAACTTTGATGTGGCGGCTTGCTAAACCGCAATAAGTTTTATAATCCTCCTAGGTAGAGTACCTAATCATTGTAGTGTAGTATAGGCAAGACTCATGGGGTTGATCGTTCTCTAGAGGAATAGCGAGGTAGGTTCAAAATGTATGTCACTAAGGTCTAAAGGACAAGGGAAGAGTATTATTTTTATTTTTATGTTTTTTAGAAAACATGTAAATCCAATCATTTGAGAGAGGTGTTTTAACCAAATTAAACTACTCCTAATTATGCATGAAATGTAAAAGTGGTAGGAACTCTTATAGGTTAACAAACATGCTCACTTAATATGCACTACTCCCTAGTTACTCTACCTAATCTATCACATTGTCACTCCCTTTCTAGTGTATTGTGAAGTATTCCCACATTCAATTGCCATTTGGTCAAGCCCACATCTACGTGATCACCTAAGTAGGCTATGTCTATTAGTTGTCTACCTACCTAATAGTTAAATCACATGCAATAAATACCCGCCTAAATTAACTACCTAAGACATAGGGTTTGTTAATTAGTCACATTTTAGTAGACATCTAGCTACGATATGATGTGTAATTAGTTTTCTACTACATAACGCGCACACCACTAGACAATAGATCAGATATTATAACTAGGTTTCATGCAATCCTAAGTAAACACTAATTGGTTTAGCCTGACATGTTGATGTAGTCTAACAAAATGAGATAACACAAATCGACCCTGTTGATTCACACGAATACCAGGATTGATTCTTCCAACAATCGTTGATTCACACGAATACCGATTATTAAGATAAATTTAGCAAAACGGCCAAAATTGGACTTTTTATATTTCTTGAACTGAATAGCTAGGGTTACAATACAGTTATTAAATAGGAAAGCAAAACTAAAACGGGCCTCAAAAGACAAACGGGCCGAAAGTTATGCTAAAAACAAAAGTCCAAAATTATCGAAAAAACACGAAAATGTAAATAACTCCTAAAATATAATGATTCAAGGCTCGAAACTCCCGTAACCCAACTATGTTTAGTTACCGCGGCGTTCTCCTCGTTCCAAGCTTCGAAACGGCGGGTCGTGGGCCTGAAACGGATTATCTGAGCCCAAGTTATGCCCTTTTGAATAAAGGGCATTTCTTCACACAATCTTGGGCCTCCAGAAACAAAATGGCCCGTTCTTCAATACTTGGGCCTACATCACATGTTATCAAGAAGAAAAGAAAACACATAATCAAACAATAGAAATACATCATATTTGAATGATTATCTTAACTCAATGATACATGTGAGTTTATGAAGTACCAAGGGCATAAAAAACCCTAAAAATCGTCGAAGTGGCAACTCCAAAAGACTCTCCAAAGTTCCACACAATTTTATGAAAATAATGCAAGAATGTCTATAGTGTTTTCACTCTGATGGCGTCACGTTATTGCCTTGACGCCATCACCTCGCCATCTTCGATTTAGGGTTAACTTCCACCACCTCATTCTGACGGCCTCACAAAGATCTTGACGCCGTCCCTAGATGGTTTTGACGCCGTCATGGAGACCATCGAGATTTACTGAGTCATCAGAATTGATTTCTCTTTAACACTTTTTGGGCACTTTTGGTGCATGTAGAGATTATAAAGAGGAAGTAAGGATTAAAAGAAGAAGTGAAATGAAGAGAAAGAGAGGATTACAAAGGAGTGTGTGTTTTTCACTATCTCTTACTTACATTCCATTCTAGTAAGGGAGGGTAATTATAGTGTTTTCCAAAACACTTTATTTTCTCTAAAACACTTAACTACTTAAGCTTAATGGACTAACTATAATTGCTTGGCCCATTAAGACTTATTACATTATTTAATAAAGTAAAATTAAAAAAACTATACTATATAATTAAGACCAATTCATATTCTAATAATTGACACTTTTAATTCCTAACAGTCCTTAATGTTCTAAAAAGCACCTGTAAAATAAGAAAAAAAATAAGAAATGGGAAAGAAATCGGTACTCCCTGGTTTGCTTAGCATGGAAGAAGAAAAACAAAAATCCGGCTAAATCCTCATCAAAGAATCGTCCAAATGAAAATCCTAAGATCTCCTAGACTCTTCTTATCTAATATAACCTGAAAATCTAAGAAAAAGAACTATACCCACGTAAAATTGACAGGAAATACATAATCGCAATGTTAACGAAAACTAAATCCTAAGAAAGTAAATAAAGATAGAATACATGTACTAATGTTAAGTGGCTTTCTATAGTAAATCTGAAAAATTAAAAATTCTAAAAATTAATCAAAAATAAATTTTCAAAATTAAAAAAAGACAATTTTGTCTTTTTGCAGGTTGACACCGTCATGTGTTAGGTTTTGCGTTTCTGTTTTTGGAAATTATTTTGTAAAAATCCTATTTATTATTTTTGAAAAAATACTACATAAACCACATAAATGATTAGCTTATGTATTTGAGACGAACAAAACAAAAATAAAAGTGTGAATTTACTTAAACTATTTATTTTACATGTTTGACAAATTGTGGTTCCTAATAACCAAATATAATATTTCCTACACTTATTTTATGCAAAATACATTTATATGTAATTAAGACAAAGTTAAAAACAAAATAAAGCATGATCACATAATATTTAGACATATAAGAACATACAATAAAAGATAAAAATACATGACACTCCTAAAAATATGAAACTAAAACCAAGTAAATGAGATATGCACGGGTTGCCTCTTGAGAAGCACATGTTTTTGTTCGAGGCAAGAGCCTCACTTCACCCTTATTTGACAGATAAAAGGAAGGGTTTCCCTATACTTAAAGTCTAGTGCAGGTGATAGCAATGATACACACCATTATGATGAAAATGAGCCAAATGTTGAAAAAGTAGTTATTGAATTATATGCTCCAAAGGGTGTGCTTTTTTCCTCTTAACCTTACATAATTCATTTGGGTCAATGGGTAAATTAAGGCTTTCTCCTAGAAAAGAATCATCTTCTATTATTTCCAACTATAAATCTTTTTTAGTTAGGGATCCACTTTGACCTAATAAACCCGGTTTAAATCTATAATGTTTCTTGGAGTTATCTATACATAGGGTGATGATAGCAATATACACCCTTATGGTGAAAGTATGTCACGTGAAGTAAAGGCGATGTATGAATGGTCAAATGGTCTACTACCTTCATCTTAAAACTATCCGGACTATATGGTTTGATGGGTGGTTTGGGGCCTCCTTTGTCTCCTAGACTTATATCTAAGGATGGATAATTGGGTAAGGTCTTAGGTTGAGGATCTAGTTCATCAAAACTAGGAACTTTCTTTGAACTAAGAGGAATGTTATGATTACATTTATCTAAACATATATCCTCTACTTTTGCTTGGTCTAACGATTCTACCTCAATCGGGGTTCCTAAGTCTCTTCTACTTCTTCTGGGTTAGTCACAGACGGTGTGTATACCTCAAATGATGGTAGGACTTGTGGGTTATTTCGTGGGCTTAAGGTATCACCTCATCTTCCTTCAATTTTTAATCACCTAAAAGACTATCATGTGTTTTGTTAAAATCTACCCAATCATGTACCTACGTATCTCAAATCTAACCATCTTATTACCAAATTATTTTTCTGCTTGAGCTTTCAAACTTGCTATTGATTGATCAGAAATAACATTTGCTGAGGTGTCCCACTCTTCATGTTCGTATTGGGCGCAATCCTCAATAGTTTCCCATGCTTCTTCACATTTAATTCCCTAAGTTTCCCACATGTTGCATAGTCAATGGCCATTTGCATGGTGCAATCAATATGATCGTAAAAGATTTGAATTTGGGACCATAAATCGAGGCCACGATGATAGACTTTTTGAACTAAGTGAGATTCAGCTTAATATTGTTTGAACATCAAGATATTGTTTTGGAATGAAATGGGTGGATTTTGTTGAAAGGGTGGGTTTGGTGGTTTTTCATTCATCATGATGGTAAATGAAAGAGTTACAAACAAATGGCACAAAGAAAAGATAGACTACAAGAAAGCTAATATAAAGAAAATAAAATCTCACTTGATAGAAATCAAGTGAGCAGACCTAAGCCAGATAGAAATCGAAACCAAGACTATTCCCTGGTAGCAGCGCCAAAAACTTGATGCGCCGGGTTGCTAAACTAAAATAAGTTTTACAACCCTCCTAGACATAGTATCTAATCATTATAGTGTAGTATATGCAAGACTGGGGGGTTGATTGTTCTCCAGGGGAATATTGAGGTATGTTTGAAATGTATGTCACTAAGGTCTAAGGGTTGATAGAAGAGTATTTTGTGTTTATATATTTTTTAGAAAGCAAGTAAATACAATATTTTTTGAGAGTGGTTTTAACTAAATTAAACAACTCCTAATTATGCAAGAATGTAAAAGTGGCGGGAACTCGTATAGGTTAACAAACGTGTTCACTTAGTATGCACTATTCTCTAGTTACTCTACCTAATCTGTCACATTGTCACTCCCTTACTTGTGTAATTTGAAGTATTCCCTAATTCAATTCTCAGTTGGTCTGGCCCACGTCTACGTGATCACCTACGTAGGCTATGCCTATCAAATGTCGACCTACCTAATAGCTAAACTACGTGCAATAAATACCTGCCTAAATTAACTACCTGAAATAAGTTTTACAACCCTCCTAGACATAGTACCTAATCATTATAGTGTAGTAAAGGCAAGACTGGGGGTTGATTGTTCTCCAGGGGAATATTGAGGTATGTTTGAAATGTATGTCACTAAGGTCTAAGGGTTGATAGAAGAGTATTTTGTGTTTATATATTTTTTAGAAAGCAAGTAAATACAATAATTTTTAAGAGTGGTTTTAACTAAATTAAACAACTCCTAATTATGCAAGAAATGTAAAAGTGGTGGGAACTCGTATAGGTTAACAAACGTGTTCACTTAGTATGCAATATTCTCTAGTTACTCTACCTAATATGTCACATTGTCACTCCCTTACTTGTGTAATTTGAAGTATTCCCTAATTCAATTATCAATTGGTCTGGCCCGCGTTTACTTGATCACCTACGTAGGCTATGCCTATCAGATGTCTACCTACCTAATAGCTAAACTACGTGCAATAAATACCTGCCTAAATTAACTACCTAAGACATAGGGTTTGTTAGTTAGTTACGTTTTAGTAGACGCCTAGCTACGTTATGCCCGTGTAACTAGTTTTCTACTGCCTAACGCGCACACCACTAGCAAGAAATTATAGATCAAGTATTATAACTAGGTTTCATGCAATCCTAAGTAAACACTAATTGGCTTAACCTAACATGTTAACAAGAAGAAATGAAAAACACATAATCAAACAATTGAAAGACATCATAATTGAATGATTAAGAATGATTAACTTAACTCAATGATACATGTGATTTTATGAAGTAACAAGGGCATAGAAAGCCCTAAAAGTTGTCTAAGTATCTGTTAGCCTCAAAATATTGAGTCGAACAAGGAAGCTCGGTCACTTAACGAGGAAGCTTCGGTGTTTATTTAATATATATTATAATAGGCTAGTTACGAGTATCGGACTCGTTATTTAATCTAATATTGTATACGTTGTGGGCTAAAGCCTAAGTGATCTCGAGCCCGACCCATTAGCATTAAACCACACGATCCAAGTGTTGGTATAAATACCCCTCTCTAAGTGTGGAGAGGGTGTTGGTTCTCTTTCTATTTTTCACATAGTTAATTCAACCACACTTATTTTCTCTCTTTATTTCTCTCTCTAAACTTCTCTCTACAATTCTTTCATTATCTCCTTTCTATTTTTCTTGTTCAAATGGTGAAGTGAAAGTGATTCCGGGTTACCTAGAGTTGGTATCAGTCGCTACGGGATCCTAAGTAAACACTAATTGGCTTAACCTAACATGTTAACAAGAAGAAATGAAAAACACATAATCAAACAATTGAAAGACATCATAATTGCAATGTGATTAAGAATGATTAAACTTAACCAATGATACATGTGATTTTATGAAGTAAAAAGGGCATAGAAACAAGACCTTAAAACGTTGTTTCTAGAGTATTGTTAGGCCTCCAAATATTGAGTTCGAAAAAGGAAGCCGGTCATACGAGGGAAAAGCTTCAGTGTTTATTTAATATTTTAATATAAATAGGCTAGGTACGGTATCGGACTCGTTATTTAATGCTAATATTGGTATACGTTGTGGGCTATAGCTTAAAGTGGATCTCGAGCCCGACCCATTAGCATTAAACCACACGATCCAAGTGTTGGTATAAATACCCCTCTCTAAGTGTGGAGAGGGTGTTGGTTCTCTTTCTATTTTTCACATAGTTAATTCAACCACACTTATTTTCTCTCTTTATTTCTCTCTCTAAACTTCTCTCTACAATTCTTTCATTATCTCCTTTCTATTTTTCTTGTTCAAATGGTGAAGTGAAAGTGATTCCGGGTTACCTACAGTTGGTATCAGTCGCTACGGGTGGGTTTAGTAGTTAAGGTTGTCGTATTATTGTGAGCTTATTTTTTTCCTCTTTCTATTCGTTTTCTATTTTAATAAACCACTTGCCTTTTTCACTATTCAAATTATAAACGACAAACCATTTTATGGATTCTGTAAGTTGAAACAGTGGTGCGTTTTCAAAGGTTTTATATATAGCTTAAAGCTTATTGGTTAAACAGTGGTGCGTTTTCAAGGCTCGTGGTGTATGTGCTTGGGAAAATAACCTTTTTAAGCATTCTTCTTCCTTATTTGTTCATAAAGTAAAGTTTTTTTTGAGTTATTTGTGGTTTCAAAAGCCTTGGCTTCCTCTAGCAAATCTGTTTATAGCTTACTTTCGAGGCTTTCTCCGGTGTTAAATTTGCTTTCTATGACCAGATCAGGAGCTGCATGATCCGATGAGCTATCAGCTGAGAGACTGGCTTCTCGGTTGTTAGTAACGACCGAGACAAAAAGACCAAGATCCATATTTTAGTAACAAGGACGGTTGTACGTTTTGGAGGCTTGTGTTGGAACCGAACAACTTACAACTCTTTGCAACCGAACAACTTGCTTCAAGACGGAACCGAACAACCATTTTTCCTTGTGAACCGAACAACCATTTTCCCTTGTGTGAACCGAACAACTTTGTGGTACCAAAAAACTAAACAACTTTGAGTACCGATCAACTCGAATCCTTGTGTTACCGAACAACTTCTTTCCAAGTTCGAACCGAACAACTCGTTTTAAGTCATTTCGAATTTTTTTGGTTTTGTGTAACGGTTCACTACGAGACGTATAACTTATATCATTGTGATCGTGACACCTTTTCGATCAACGTGGTATATTCACATGTTACCGACGACAACCGTAAAATCTCGCGAGCTCTAAAATACTTTCGTATCTATTTTACTATATTCAAACGAAGAAGAAATAAAAAAAGAGGGAACATTGGTTTTATTAAACTTAATTCAAAATTGACACTTTTTGTCCCTGGATTTGAAGACAATTTCACATTCATCTTTTGTGTCTTTATTAACACTCATTGTTAAATGTGTTTTTCACCGTTAGTCCTTACAAGTTATAAATCAACCATTAGTCCTCCAAAGTGAATCGTTTGAACACTGTTTGTCCCTATTTGAGTTTTAATCAACCGTTTCTCATTTTAAGCTCAAAGTTTGTGCACCGGTCATCGTTTTAAGCTCATTAATCGTTACAAAAGCTCGCATACTTCAATTTCAACAACGATTTAAACTACAATTAATTATTGTTTCATGATTTCTTCTTGATTTTGTAAAATCCCGCAAAAGATTCCATTTCTTTTCACGATTTAAATCATAGATTTGTAAAATCCCGTAAACATTAATTGATTTCAATCCACAACAACAATCACTTTACCTACTTAAGATCCTACAAATCATTTTCACTTCATAATTTAACAAATCATTCATCATGACAACTCCAATTTCAATCACATCTGCCACAACCGGCAGTCAAATGCATAACAACATCATGGCAGTTGGTTCAAGGAATCGTCCACCAATGCTTGCAACGGGAAGATATGCTCAATGTCTATCACGTTTATTAAGATACATTGACACAAAACAAAATGGTGATGCCTTGAGGAAATGCATTTTAGAAGGTCCTTACACTCTGACTACTGTCACAATCCCCGCTATACCTGCAACAGATGATACTCCCGTAGTTCCAGAATGAACAGCAGTTGAGACGATCTTGACTATGTCTCCTGAAAACAAAGCTCATTATGAATCAGAAAAGGAAGAAATCCATTTGCTATTGATTGGAATTGGGGATGAAATCTACTCAACTGTCGATGCATGCAAGACAGCTCATGAAATGTGGATAGCTATTGAAAGGCTACAACAAGGTGAATCTCTCAACATTCAAGATGTCAAGACTAATTTGATTTAGGAATTTGAAAAATTCACTTCTCATGATGGATAGTCCATGGAGTCATACTACTCCAAATTTTACAAGATGATGAATGAAGTGATAAGAAACAACTTGACAATTGCTATGATGCAAGTTAATGTTCAGTTTCTTCAACAACTTCAACCAGAATGGTCAAGGTTTGTGACAATTGTCAAGCAACAACACAACTTGGATACAGTCTCATATCATAAACTTTTTGATGTTCTGAAACAGTATCAAAAGGAAGTTAATGAAATACGTGCAGAGAGAATAGCCAAGAATGCTAGCCCATTAGTACTTGTTGCTGCTACTCAACAATATCCTGATCCTTATTATCAAGCACTAAAATCTCACAAACCATATGCACCATCATCTAAACAAGCATCTTCCACCAGATCTAATGCATCTACAAAATTCAAAGGCAAAGAGATAGCTAAACCAATCACACCTCCATCTGAGTCAGCTTCTGAAGAAGACAGTGATCCTGAACAAGCTCAGAGAGATAAGGATATGCAGAAAAATTTGGCACTCATTGCAAAGTACTTCAAAAAGATCTACAAACCTACCAACAACAACCTCAGAACTTCTTCAAACTCCAGAAACAAGAATGTGGATACTACTCAAAGGTACAAGAATGACAATCAGACTGGACAATTTGGGAATCAGAGGACAATGACTGTTGCTTGGGCTAGGGAGACTGTAGGCAGTCAGGTAGTGCAGCAGACTGGGATACAGTGTTTCAACTGCAAGGAATTTGGTCATTTTGCGAAGGAATGCAGGAAGCCAAAAAGGGTTAACGACTCCACGTATCATAAGAAAAAGATGTTGCTATGAAAACAAGATGAGAAAGGTGTTCGATAGCAGAGCAAGCTGATTGGCTAGAGGCCACAGACGAGGAGATTGATGAACAAGAATTGGAAGCACATTACAGCTATATGGCAAAGATCCAGGAGGTTCCTACTACAGACTTAGGAACTGATTCTGAGCCATTGGAATGAGTACACAACGATGCTGAATACAATGTGTTTGCCAATGTGAGACAGCATTCTGAGCAACCCGAATCCACTATTAACACATGTTTAGTGGCAGAGGATGATAGCAATGTCACTCCTGCTTCACCAGAGATGTGTGATAATGATATTCTGATTGACCAAAATGCTGAAGATGAGCGTGCTGCGCTTGCTAATTTAATTGCAAATTTAAAACTTGATGTTGATGAAAATAAAAAGATTCAAAAGCAATTAAAGAAAGCAAACGCATCATTGACTCAAGAATTGAAAGAGTGAAAATCTAATCTTGTAGAAACTAGTAGAACTCTGGGGGAGTCTAATAGTATTCGAGATAGTTGTTTAGTTGCACTTCAAAATAAACAGACTGAGTTTGAGAGGTACAAGGCCTTAAATGATCGTACAGTTGACTATGACAAACTTGAACGTAAGTTAAATGAAACTCTAGGACTATTAGCTCAAAAAGAAATTGACATAAAAGAAGGTTTAAAAGTTAAAGCCTATGAAATTTCAGTTGTCAAGGAGAAACATGATGAGTTAGTCAAATAGAGTCTTTTAACATAGTCACATTTTAAAGGTCTTGTCAAAGAGAAAACAAAGGTAATAATGGATTTGAAACTTAAGGCAGAAAAAGACATTGACAAAATGATTTCAATGGAAAAGAAAATAAAGTTTTTGAATGAAATTGTTTACAAAAGAAATCAATCAACTCAAACCATTCACATGTTAGCTTCCAAAGGCCCAACATTCAATGGTAAACCAACCTTTGCAAATCCAAAGTACCTCAAAAAGGCT
>BQNB010139162.1:0-17596 GCA_026074375.1 Tanacetum coccineum
TATCCATGTAATTCACTGGCTCTGTCTTCTTAAATCTTGCTTTGACTATACTCCGAAGAACTTCCAAATCTTCTCTGTCAAAGTTTTTAAGCATCTTTCCAAAAGTTAAATACATCTGAGAATTACCATCTGCTCTGATAATTTGGAAATAGATTTTATTCCCTTCTTTGTAGATCTTGTAGTCAACAATGGTTGGAGATTTGGTAGATAAAGGTGTAGCTTCAATAGTTACATCATCTCCATCATCTGAAATAATTTCCATACATTGCTTAAGCTCTTCAGTTTCTTTATCATCATCCACCTTTTGTTTCTTTGAAGGCTCTTGTTCTAGCTCATCACCTGCTCTTTTAGAATTGCTTTCTTCTCTTGTCTCACTGCCTTCTTCTCTTACTTCACTACCTCCCACCAATTCTGTATCCATATCAACAAATGTGTTTACCCTTTTCATTGCTTTATCAAATAACTCTTAAACATTGGCAAAGGACTTAGTCTTCAAGTCTTTGGGCTTCCTTCCAGCCATGTTTTTCACATAGGTACACATTATACTCATTTGTCGAGCTTTTGTGGGTGGTCTATTTATCCTTTCTTTTTCTCTCTTAGCTGCAAAGTGCTTCCTCATTTTCTCCAAGAGTTGTTGAAACAGTTTAGACTTTTCTTTAATTGTCAACTCTTCTTGTTCCTCTGCTTGCAGCCTTTGAGCTAATTCATAGTCAGTCTCATCCTTATCCTGAATATCATTTATAATAACCCGAAATTTTCATCAATGTAATTATCCATCTATTAAATTAAATGCAATGTAACATCTATATATACTACCTTTTTACAGGGAAATTTTTCGCTTTATTCCATTATGTAACGTAGTTTACATAACTAAAGTAAACGAGCTTACGCAACCTCTACCAATGCCATCTATATCTATGTTTATATCATGTAAATATCCTAGTATGTCAAGTCTATGTTTAAATATCATTTTTACCATGTATGTTATCCATTTAACGTACCATTTACAACGTTATTCCAAGACAAGCATTATACCTTAACGTTTATTCCAAAAACCCTAATTACATGTCAAAACAAGTGTACAAATGTTCAAAGCATGTGTACAAGTTACAATGCCAAACTTTTGAATATCTTTTCCCTCCTAAACCCTAGTACAACCTTCTAAAGCTTAATGTACAAGTCAATTGTGCATGAAATACAAACTAGGTCATTTTACCTCATAAATCATGTTTATATCTTACAACCACTTTAACATAAGGTACAAACACCCAATACACAACTCCTAAACCCTAAACCTAATCCCTAAATCATTCTAAACCCTAATCCTAAAACCATAATTCATCTAACCCTAAACCAAAATCATAAAACCATAGCAAACCCATTACACCTTAAACTAGTTCATAGTTTTCAGAATCTGATCCGTTAATAAAACATAAGATCTAGGCAAAATCAGTAGGTTCTGGGTATTAAGTAAAAACACTAGGTTGTAGCCCTATGTCTTGTGATCATTTTGCCGATTGAATCACCCTGATTCGACGTCGGATGAATTAGTTATAGCCGAAATGGCAAAGGTGCGCAAATTCTGCACACTCGTAGTAAATGGCTGTTATCTCTAGATTTTTGTATAGTAACTCCTAAATATGTAAAATTAAAAGTTGTTGAGGACTCAAATATCTAACCATGTTCACTGGTTTGAGGTTGATCGGAATTACGGTTTGTAAATGGCAACCAAATTACTAGGACTGATGTTGGCTGTCTATAAACAGCCATGTATAAACTAAATAAGCACCTCAAGCTCCTCCATGACTCACCACCACCTTCATCACCATGACCTTACCACCACATCACCATCACTCCATCACCTTACAAGCACCTCCATCGCCTCCTTGTAAGCTACTACCACAAGTTGCACACTAAGTAAGCTACTTGTCACCATCTTTGATTTTTGAACCATCACCACCTCCCTACACCTCACCCTAGCTTTCTATTAGTCACCATAGCAGCCCTTGGCCACCACACCAAGTAATCTTGGTGCCTACTCCAAGAAAACTTGGCCCCTAAGTCATTTGAGCCATATATAAGCCGAACACACAAATACACTTTCATTTCATCCTCACAACTCTTTTCCACCTAAAATCTAAGTTCAAACCTAGTTCTAGCAGAAGTAAGGAAGCCAAGGAAGAAGTACCCAGCCCTTAGAAGCCAAGAAAACAAGAGAAGGAAGCCATTTGAGTCATTTCCTAGGCATATGAACCCAAAACCCTCATTTCGACCCGTTTAAGCTCAAGTAAGCTCGATTTCTTATTTAGTAAGCTCACATTATGTTTTAAGTCTTCCACAAGCTCTATAAGATCATGTGTAAACTTTTGTTTAAGCCCTTGAACCACAGAACCATATGGTTTGGTTTTCCTAAACCAAACGAACCCATTTTGGTATTTTCGAGCTCATAAGCTCTTTTCATAAGTTCAAGCTCGTAAAACTTATTCATTCTAACTTATTTTGGCTTATTATAATAAGCTATAACCTAAAAATTACTTTCTATATTGAAAAATATCAATATTATGGATTTTGGACTTGATTTGCAAATATTTTCATGCATAGGGGTATATATCGTAACTTTCTAAAATTTATAACTAGAGGGGCTGAAAATGTAATTTTCCTAAAGTTATAACTACAAGGGGTTGTTTTGCCAAGTTCTAAAGTTAAAGGTTTAATATATATATACTTATTATATAAAGGACTAAACTTGTAAAAGTTTATAAACCAAGGGTATATATTGCCATTTTTGCAAACTTAAAAATATAAAATATAATATTTTATATAAATTATAAAAATATATATTAATATTATAAGGCTCGATTTTATTAAAACCCGACACATTTATCGTTATTAATCATCGATCGACTCATTATGAAACAATTACGTTATATATTTAACGTAATTTATCATCGACTAACTTTTGAAGAAACTTAAAATCTTATCGTATCACGTTACTAGGGAATTTCATGTGAGGGGTTCCATTTGAGTATTTGTTTTGACGAGTTTGTTGGGTTTACGATTTAAAGTGCCCTGACTCCTCAAACGATACTACATGGCCTCTGGATTATGATAGCCCGAACAGTGATACGTTAAACTTTATGAAGTTTTGAAACATAAACCATCACACTAAGACTTGACATATTACCCCATGTTGCGTGACGTAGCTGTTACTTTCATTTGATATACTTTTGCCATCAATCAGATTTCCCTGTTAAGGTGAGTTCATAGCCTCACATTTTATTTCTTTTCAATACTTTATAAACCCGTGAGGGGGATACATGCTTAAACCATGAATGCAAGTGTTTTTTCAACTGTATGCTATCCAAATATATTATTTCCTAAGTACCTTCCACTGCCAATATTTCTTAATCATGAACCATTAGTCACTTGTGAGTGAACGCGAATATTGTAGATAGATCTATCGGGGTGTGACGACTCCCGTTGGTGTACCTATACTTTCTGGTACCAATAGCACTATATTTGATTATAATGGGTAACTTTGGCAAGTTACCTTTCCACGAGGACATTTGTTCCTCAACCAATGTTACTACGGTGATTTCCATGTTAACGTATTGATGTCATGAGCTTAGGGCATTAATACTGTTTTCTATGATAATTGTCTCCATTCAATTAAAAAATTACCCCTAAATCTATGGGTGTATAACAACGCAACCCATTGTCTATGATGACTTGTATTCAACTATTTATCATAAACCTATGAATTTCACTCAACCATTGTGTTAACCTTTTTAGCATGTTTATCTCAGGTAATTGAGCAACTTATGGCACAGAGTGGCACGGACTTGAAGATGGTAAAACTGTTATCATTCAAACTTTATGTTTTCATATAGATTTTGGGACCTCCTTTTGTAAAACTCTGATATAATATTGAATGATAACTAAATTTTCAAAACGTCTCTTTTGAGTCGTTTTCTATGATTATGTCTGTTGTACAATGAAGTAATACCCCAGATTAGCTTTCGCTACTATATTTGTCAAAATGGGGGTGTTACATATTGGTATCTAGAGCCACGATTATAGAGAACAAGGTTAAAACCTTAACTATAACTACTTTTCTTTTTCCATCCAAGAAAGTCCTTCGTGCCACTACATCTCCTAAATAGTATGTAAAGATACATAACTATTATACTATTATATAAATAACTTATGTTATTTACCACTGGGTTGTTAATAGAGTGATGTCTTCTCCCAACCACCCTACTTCCAATATTGAGGATGCTTTTTCCTCTAACCTTCCGAACTATATCCCGGCTTCCCCAAACTATTTCGCAGCTTCACCGAAAAATACGTCTTCTGAATCTTCCAATAATTCATCCGGTTTAGTTCCAATAGCTTCACCAACTCTTTCACTTTTTCATAATGACCCCTATATGAAGGTCATGCAAGCATGTGATGCCATTAGTCCACCACAAGTTACTATTCCACCCCTAACTATTGTGCCTCCATCTCCAATGTTATCACTACCACTAATGTTTGATTCTTAAGATTTCTTTCCTCCCGAAGAGATTCCACCACCTAAAGACACTGAAACTCCTGTTGAATCACCCATTTCGATATCTCCATCTTCATCAGTAGGATCTTCGTCACCGGTTAGGTCAACTACACCCCCACCAGATTACCCTTTTGATGAGTCTATCTTCGCAGAGTTAGATAACTCATTATAGATCATACCACGGCCACTAGGAAGTGAACCAGTCCCCGAGGAATCTAATGAGTTAGATGCTTGTTTGAATGTTCATTTATGGAAATCTTAAATTCCAAAAAATTTCTGTTATATCCTGCAATGTATTACCAAGGGATATGTATTACTTTGTTAAAACTTGTGTCAAAAATAAGAATCCATACAATGATATGTCAAATGATTTCAATACCACTATGTATGAAAATTTTGACAATAACTTGTGATATCATTCATATTTTGGCTCCCAAAAGGACATCAACATCTGCAACATCAATGATGACTCAGGCCGCCATCAGGAAATTAGTTGCTGATAGTAATGCCGCAACTCTAGAAGAAGTTGCCAACATAGCCCAGAGGTTAATGGATCAGGTACTAAAGCATGGTTCTGTGCAAGGAACCAATGATCACAAACGAAAGTTTGATGATAGAAGGAACGCCACCAGCAACAACAACAACTACCGTAACAACAACCGTAACAATGATTACCACCACCAGCAGAATAGAAGGCAAGAAAGTGCCAGGACTCATGTTGCCACCTCGACTAAGAACAAAAAGTATACTGAAAACAAAAGATACGCAGGAAACCTTCCTTGGTGTACAAGATGCACCCTACATCACACAGGAATTTGCACTGTCAAGTGTCAGACTTGCAACAAGGTGGGTCATCGGACCAAAAATTGCAGAAACAAAGGACCCTCGAACTACTAGATTAGATTCTAGTTATAACTTTTGTTAGAACCTAACCACGGGATGTGTGGTATAAATAACAACACTTGTCAAATTTTGACTATGTAAAGTATGGAGACAAGTTGTTCATGATATAATACAGTTATAATCCCGTTATACCTCCCTGTTTTATAATACCATCTTCCAAGGTTGCACCCTGATTTTGTTAAACCTTTCAAAATTGATCTTATGCCAATTAAACTCGGTAGTTTCGACGTCATCATTAGTATGAATTGGTTATCCAAGTATCATGCTAAAAAAAGTCATCCACATCCCAATCAATGATGAAAACTTTGATTATCTGAGGCAATCGAAGTAAAACTCGACTAAACCTCATATCCTGTATAAAAACCGAAAGGTATATATCCAAGGGATGTCAAGTTTTCATAGCCCATGTAATACGAAAAACGACTAGAAGACATACCAGTAGTCAAAAAATTTCCAAAAATTTTTCCTGAAAATCTACCTGGCCTTCCCCCAGTTTGCCAAGTAGAATTTCAAATCAATTTAATTCCAGAAGTGGCACCTGTAGCCCGAGCACCTTACAGATTAGCTCCTTTAGAAATGCAGGAACTGTTAAACCAACTTTAAGAGTTAACAGACCGAGATTTTACGACGGATGAGATATCTGCAATTGCTCACTCCTTAACTCGAGAAAGCTAAAGATAAAAATCATCTTAGGTATCAAAGATAGATACCTAAATTCTTAAGATCTAATCCTCACAATTTTTTTCTGGGTGGTATAAATATCCTATTAATGTTTTCAATTCAGAGTCAGATTGCTTAAATGTGATCAATAAAATGTTATTTTCAAAAAAAATTATTTTAACTTCTCTTAAAAATTCTAACTTTTCCAGTTTATATCCCCTCCCATATTTAATATGAGCATTGTCCTCAATGTAAAAATATTATAGAGAAAGATAAAATGGGAAAGTGAAATAATACTTTTCAATTATGTTTGATATTCTAAATCTTTGGTTCACGTCATTTCTGCTTCGCGTCTTTCTTTTTCTTTTTCTTCTTCCTGTTACAAATAAAAACATTTTCGCAAACAAATAATAGTAATAATCCTAATTAATTAGTAATTGAAAGAATGATAATATTATTTTAATGCCATAGAGGGCATTTTACACACCATATTAGTAATAATAATAATAATATCGTTTTTAAAACATACGTGACCCAAAACATGTGGTTACACAACCAACTTGTGTCATCTCGACACTACTCATCATCCTGCTCCTGCTGCTGCTGTGGTGGCTGAGGTGGATATTGCTGATAGTATTGATCATACTGTGGCTGAGCATATCAAGGTAGGTTATAGACTCCACATTGCAGTTAGAAACTCTTGTAAACCCCAGGCCATCGTGTTCAAATTACTATAGCCATACCTGTCCCAATGATACGGATGCCTATAGGACATCCTCTCAATCTCCCCCTAGCGTATCTCTATATTACCCATCCTATCGTATAAGTCCTACATTGATGCTCTCGGGGGTCTAGGAATAGCGACTCTCGGTACACCCGGCTGTAGATCCTTAGAAATTAGTCTACCCTCAGAGTCGATCAACTCTCTCAGTGTAGTCGTATCCAAATCTCTATAATAAATTAGAGCACTCAAACTCCTTAGCACCACATCACTCAACACCCTCGCCTTCCTAGCAATCTCCGTGATAAACTGTCCACAATAAATCTGACTCTCCTTTTGAGTCCCATCTCCTTTTCTCTTCATCTACCTCATAATCAACCAAGCCACATTCGCGTACCCATTTTGGTGTCTAGCATCAAACATACTCAATAGCCACAAATCATTCTTTTGTATCTTGTCATACCCATTAGTCCTCTGATACAAGCCATAGGTGATCATCTTGTGAATCACCCTCAAAGCTGGGCTTCGGATATTAGAAACATGACTCCTAGATTAACTCAAGTTCTCCTCTCGACTAATGCTTAACCAATACTCTTGAGCGTTAAAATGATCATCACTATGGAAACCTCCTTGAAAATACACATCAAAACCTTCCTCATCAAACTCATCAACGTGATATAATCCTAATCTACGAGCAAATTCCAACAAAGTCAAACTGTGAGCACGACCACCAAGTCTAAACTTGATGATCTTTATGGTTTGCAACTCATCATCCATACAAACTTCATCAAAATCATAGGTTGAATAAAACTTGTGGCAAAGCTCTGAATAAATTGGTTCATTGATGTTAAAAGCTCTAATTCACACCACAAAAGTGAATATTTCTTCATACCATTTACAACGTTATGTCAAAACAAACATAAAACAAAAACATTTATATCAAAACCCTAATTATATGTAATGTATACATATAAAATGAATGTGTAAGCCTTCAAACATGTGTACAAGTATACAATGCATAACTTTTGAAATATAATTTCCCTCCAAGTCAATATATAACTCATTTAAGCTCAATGTACAGATTCTTGAAGCTAGAATTCAATTAACTTATTTTCTCGTCACAAATTCTGATTCTAATTTTCTTTCCACCACTTTAGTACAGGTAAAATATCAATGACAAACTTCTAAACCTTAAACTAAACCCTAAATCATCTTAAACCCTAATCTAATAATCCTAACCACCTAATTCGAATTCAAAACCAAAAACCCTAACCGAGGACTAAACTCCAACCCGACACCTTTTCCTTTCATTTTTGTACCCATTTACGCCTAAGATTGCATCTAACACCTCAACGCAACATCTACGACTCACTACCAATGTCACCAAGAAAGCTACAAGACACTCCTTTCACCTCTCGGCTCCAGGTTTTAATACAAGCAATCCACCTCTCCACCACTTGTCAATTTACACCTTCCCTCAAGAATATCCTAAGCTGCCTTAGTCACTAACTCCTACACCCTTGGTCCTTACTCCAAGCCACCAACCCTTAGCCAATAAGTTTTCGAACCCTATAAAAGCTGAAACACCCACACTCTTTCAAACACACCTCAAATCTTCATCACAAACACAAATGGAGTTCTAAATTAGACCAAGGAGGATCAAGAGAAGCCCCAAGATCAGTTTGAAGCCAAGAAGAAAGAAGGAAGAAACCATTGAAGTCATTATCTAGGCGTACGAACCAAAAACCCTCTTTTCGACCCATTTAAGCTCAAAATCTTGTTCAATAAGCTCATTATATGTTTTAAATCTTTCATAAGGCTTGTAAGATCCTATATGAACCCTTGTTAAAGCCTTGAATCCTCAAACCCATGCGTTTTTGGTTAAAACCCTAAAAACGACCCGTTTTGATTTTCTAACTAACGAATCATTTTTCTAAACTTTTGTTACGTTAGAACATCTTATTTTAACTTATTCTAATAATTCATGACCTGCAAAACTCTTTTGGATTTCAAAAATATCAAATTATGAATTTTGGACTTGATTTGTAAATGTTTTCATGCATAGGGGTATATATCGTAACTTTCTAAAATTTATAACTAGAGGGGCTGAAAATGTCATTTTCCTAAAGTTATAACTACAAGGGGCTGTTTTGCCAAGTTCTAAAGTTAAAGGTTTAAATTATATATACTTTATATATAAAGGACTAAATTTGTAAAAGTTTATAAATCAAGGGTATATATTGCCATTTTTGCAAACTTAAAAATATAAAATATAATATTTTTATATAAATTATAAAAATATATATTAATATTATAAGACTCGATTTTATTAAAACCGATACATTGTATCTGCTTTAATCAACGAGCTGAGCCATTTTACGTTCTATGAGTAACATAATTTATCATCGACTAGCTTTTGAAGAAACTTAAAATCTTATCGTATCATGTTACTAGGGAATTTCATGTGAGGGGTTCCATTTAGGTATTTGTTTTGACGAGTTTGCTGGGTTTACGATTTAAAGTGCCCTGACTCCTCAAACGATACTACATGGCCTTTGGATTATGATAGCCCGAACAGTGATACAATATTTCCATAAATTAATAAATCAAAGTAATCGTTAATTTATGAAGTTTTAAAAATAAAACGCATCACACTAAGACTTGACATATTACCCCAGGTTGCGTGACGAGGCCGTTACTTTCACTTGATATACTTTTGCCATCAATTAGATTTCCCCTGTTAAGGTGAGTTCATAGCCTCGCATTTTAAATCTTCTAATGCTTTATAAACCCGCGAGGGGGATACATGCTATAAACCATGAATACAAGTGTTTTCCCAACTGTATGCTATCCTGATATATTATTGCCTAAGTCCCTACTTTTGCCATTAAGACCCCACTATCATGAACCGTTAATTACTTTTCGGAGTAAGCGCGAATGTTGTGAATAGATCTATTTGGGACTGAACTTCCCCGTTGGTGTACCTATAATTTTTGGTAACCAAACGCACTTCATTTGAATCACTATGCGGGTGTTTGGCAAAGGCGCTCGTTGGGGCAACTACTTGTGATTATTGATTTTCTCAAGGCCTCGGTGTCATGAGCTTAGGGCAATAATACTGTTTTCTATAATAATTGTACTCATTGAAATTATTACACTTATGGGTGTATAACAACGTAACCCACTGTTTATGATGACTTGTATTCAAACTGTTTACCATAAACCTATGAATTTCACTTAACCATTGTGTTGATCTTTTTAGCAATGTTTATCTCAGGTAATTAAGCAACTTATGGCACGGAGTGGCACAGACTTGAAGATGGCTAAACTTTTATCATTCAAACTTTATGTTTCTTGATGTTGGGACCTCTCTTTTTGTAAAACTCCGATGAATAAATGAATGATAACTAAATTTTCCAAGAACTTCTCTTTACGAGTCATTTTCTATGATTATGACTGTTGTACCTATGAAGTAATACCCCAGATTAGCTTCCGCTGCTATATTTGTCAAAATAGGGGTGTTATAGATTGGTATCAAGAGCCACAGTTATAGAGAACAAGGTTAAAACCTTAACTATAACTACTTTTCTTTTTCCATCCAAGAAAGTCTTTCGTGCCAATATATCTCTTGAATAGTATGTAAAAGTACATAACTATTATACTATTATATAAATAACTTATGTTATTTACCGCTGGGTTGTTGACAGAGTGATGTCTTCTCCCAACCACCCTACTTTCGATATTGAGGATGCTTTTACCTCTAACTTTCTGGACTATATCCCGGCTTCCCCTGACTATGTCCCAGCTTCACCGGGAAATACTTATTCTAGCTCTTCAAATAACTTATTTGGTTTAGTTCCAAAAGCTTCACCAACTCTTTCACTTTTTCATGATGACCCCTATATGAAGGTCATGAAAGCATATTATGCTAAAGAATCACCTATTCCACCGCCAACTATTGTGCATCCATCTTCATACTATTTAATCTCATCGAATTCTTTCTTCTGAGACATTATTGCCACTAAGAAACGACTGCCGTGAGCGACATCCTCTCTACTCCTAACCCTACTCAAGAATTGAGAAAGGAGAGAAAGCTCTCATAGGACAAGTCTTAGATCGTCACGAGGAGCAAATTGAGGAAATTTTGAATCACCTAGATGAACTCTCTCTCGACCGCATTGAACACATAGAAGACAAAGTAGAAGGTCTTGGACCAAGTCGGTGATCATGACAACAAGATTTTGACCAATTTGGGAGCGTGGCACTCAAATGCTCGTGTTTATATTGACTAAAACTCCAAAGAAAAAAAATTAGGAATAAACGCTAGATTTCTCTGGCTCGCTTCAGGATTGCTAATCTAGAACAAATCATCGAAGATATCCAGGTTCGTCACCAAGCAGATAAGGAAAGTCTTCTGGATGCAATCTATGAACTAAGACAGTCAGGAAGGGATCCATCGGACTACTAGATTAGTACGAGTTATTGCTTTTGTTAGAACAAGCCACGATGTGTGGTATAAATAACAACACTGTAAATTCTTGACTATATACAGTACAAAAGGCAAGTTGTCATGATTATAAATATAATGGTGATCCCGTTTTAATAGTCATCATGTGTCTTATATTCATCTCCGTCTTCATCATTATGAATTCTTACCGTAACCCCTAGAGATATAATAATAATAAGTTAGATGATTGTTAGAATTTATATCAATAGTATCTATGATATCACTATTATGAATTGGAACCTTAATCATTTTAAGGAAAGAATTGTGATATCATTCTTATTACGTGTTGTCTTATGTTGATAGAATGCCTCCCAAAGACGTCACATTCTGAAGGCACAGCCATGACTCAAGTGCCATCAGGAAAACTAGTTGATGACAGTGAGACCGCAGCTCTTGGAAGTACAAGCGATAACATGGCAAAAGATTGATTTATATACACCAAGAACCAAGAGAAGCTCCTAGTAGCAAGTTCAGTGTAGCTACAAGTGTCATGAGCTGCCAACCTATCACACTTCAAAGGTACTCGAAAGCGTTGTTGGTCTTATCCGTGGTTTGAGGGAAACTGATCAGTGTTTTCCCGTAGCATATGTACAGAAGCTGCAAGGTGAGGTTTGCTAATGGTAACTTTAACTAAAGAAGCTATATACTGGTGGAATAATTTTTCCAACCTATTGGGATAGAACAAGCTTACAAGATTACCTAGGCTGAATTCAAGAAGCTTTTGATAAAGAAGTATTGTCCCCGAACTGAGGTACAGAAAATGGAAGATGAATTTTACCATCTGACTATGAAGGGGAATGACCTCAAGACATATGTGAGAAGATTCTAGGAATTGGCAACCTTGTGTCCCACTATGGTGCCAGATTCTGAGAAAATGATGGAAGTTTTCATCGGGGGATTTCCTTAACAGTATTGAAGGACATGTTTACCGGCCGTTAACCTCAAACTCTAGAGGAAGCCATTAACATAGCCCAGAGGCTAATGGATCAGGTAACAAAGCACACTCCGGTGCAGATAAAGTAAGCCACGAAAACAAAAAAGTTTGACGTCGAGAACTTTCAACAACAAACAACTATCGAAAAAAAAAAAAACGGGGGATATACACAATTACCATAACACCAACAACAACAAACGTACAATAATACACCAACCACAACAGAGAACAGAAGAATGAAACCTTCCAGGGCTTATTGCTGTTACCCCAACTGAAAATAATGGTATACTGGAATACCGTCCCTTGTGTAGAATGCACTCTGCATCACTAGGACCTTACAATATCAAGTTAATACTTGAAACAGGGTCCATCCTGACTAAGAACTGCAAAAACAAAGGGCCAGCCATTGGAAGTAATTTGCTACCAGTAACAGTTACTTGTCATACCTATGGAGAGAAAGGGCATTATGACACAATCAGTCCGAAAGACCACAACAAACATTGCTAGGGAAGAGCTCCTACATCTGAGGGATAGAGACTTGCTCACCCAAGACTCGAAAACAATAGTCAAGAGTTGTTCCTTCTAAACCAACATCTAGCTAGAGTATTCTTTGATTCTGGAGCTGATAAAAGTTTCGTATTCATATCTCTTACCTCTATGCTAAATATTCCACCCATTACAATAGATACCTTTTACAATATCGAAATGGCTGACGAAAACCTAGTAAGCACAAACACCGTTATTCAGGGTGCAACTCTGACTTTGTTAAACCAACCTTTCGAAATTGATCTTATGCCGATCAAACTCGGTAGTTTCGACGTCGTCATTAGTATGGATTGGTTATCCATGTATCATGCTAGAATTATCAGTGACGAGAAAGTCGTCCACATCCCAATCAACGGTGAAACTTTGATCATCCGAGGTGACCAAAGTAAAACCCGACTAAATTTTCCAAGACTGCTTTCAAACAAGATACGTACACTAGAAATTTCAAGTGATGCCATTGGTTTTAACTAACGCGCCTGCTGTATTCATGATCTCATAATCGTATGTGTAAACAT
Source organism: Tanacetum coccineum (assembly GCA_026074375.1). Classification (NCBI taxonomy): domain Eukaryota; kingdom Viridiplantae; phylum Streptophyta; class Magnoliopsida; order Asterales; family Asteraceae; genus Tanacetum; species Tanacetum coccineum. Next base: position 13,339 of record BQNB010139162.1, read on the forward strand.
ACTTGGATAATTCGTAATAGTGTTCATCGATGATATTCTTATCTACTCTCGTAACAAAGAAGAACACGCAGATCATCTGAGAATAATTTTGGAATTACTCAGAAAGGAGGAATTGTATGCCAAATTCTCCAAGTGTGATTTCTAGATCAGTACCGTGTAATTTAATGTCTCGTTATTCTTCTCCTGATTTTGGAAAATCATACCGCCAAGGAAACATCTTCTACTTAACACCGTTTTAATATCATGTTTTATGCTTAAGTAGGATGATTTATAATCATCTTATTGAAATGAATTAGGAAGCTTCTTCATTCGAATAAGGAAATTATAAACCACCGAACTATAAATTTATAAATTCTCAGTTACAAGGATTAGGACGCCTCTGTTTGTAAATGACAAATTATAATGATGACTAAGTGTATGGCATTCGGTACAAACAAATTCACTTTCATATCCCATTTGACAAATAAAATTTTTTTTGATCATTTAATCATTATCATTATTACCATCATACAATAAGTCACTAGACCTTTTTCGATTTGTAAAATTGTTCAGTAGATTTATTTACAACATTACTCAACTAAATCTCAGGATGAGATTTCTTTAAGGTTGGAGGACTATAACAACCCGCAATTTTCATCAATGTAATATCCATCTATTAAATTATATGCATATGTACTATCTATCCTATTAAAGTATATACCACCTCTTTTACAGGAAATATTTCGCTTTATTCTATTATGTAACATAGTTTACATAACTAAAGTAAACGAGCTCATGAAACCTACCTATGCCATCTATATCTATGTATATATCATGTAAACATCCTAATATGTCAAGTCTATGCCCTAATATCATTTTTACCAAATAAGATATCCGTTTATCATACCATTTACAACGTTAAATCAAAATGGACTTTAAATGTTAAATGTTTATATCAAGACCCCTAACAATATGTAACAGTATACATATCAAAGAATGTACAAGCCTTCAAGCAAGTGTACAAGTGATCAATACATAATATTTGAATTATATTTTCCCTCCAAACCAATGTACAAATCCTAAATACTCAATGTACAAATCAACAATGCATGAATTCAAATAAGCTCATTTTACCACCGTTTTCATTCTAGATTTTGTACCACCTCTTTAGTATAAGGTACAAGCACTTAATGCATGACTCCTAAACCCTAAATCATCCTAAAACTCTAATCTAAAACCCTAAACCCTAAACGAAACCCTAAAACCCTAATTTCATTTTAAACCTAAAACTAAGCCCTAAACCTTAATCCTAAACCCTAAACCTTAATCCTAAACCCTAATCCTAACACTAACCTTAATCCTAAACCCTAATCTATCCTTAATCCTAACCCTAACTCGAATTTAAACTAAAAACCCTAACCCGAAACCCTAAACCACCCGTCACCCCTTAATTCTCTTTTAAAACCATTTCAAGCACCTCAAGCTAGCACCCTAACACCACCATGACCTCACTACCATGTCACCATACATTGCAAGCAGCTCCATCACCACCTTGTAAGCTTCTTGTCACCTCCTTGTCACCTACTAGCTACCCTTGTTCACCAAGCAAACCACCTCATCACTTCTAGTCCATTCGCACCCTTACACCTCTCTAAGCTACATTCCTAGCCTTCCTTACTCACCCTCTACAGCCCTTGATCCCCACTCCAAGAATACTTAGCCACCAAGTTAGGAAACTTGGGCACCAAGTCCTTTCTTGCCTATATAAAGCCGAACCAAACACACACTCTCAATTCATCCATTAAACTCTCAACCAAGCTCAAAACAAGTTCTAGCCAAGCCAAGGAAGAAGTATATGGGTCCCTATATCATGATTAGAAGCCAAGGAAGAACGAAGTAAAATCCTTAGAACTCGTCACCAAGTCGCACAAACCCAAAAACCCTCCTATTTCTACCGTTTCAAGATGGTAAGTCATCTCCTGTGCATAAGCTCATAATCTATTTAAATCTTCATAAGCATCCAAGATACAAACTTTTTTGTTGATCCTTTGAATCACAAACCCATGCGTTTTTTGTTTTCCTAAACCATACGCACCCATTTTGTGTTTTTAAGCTCATACGCCCTTTCCATAAGCTATAAGCTCATAAAATCTACTTATTTTAGCTTATTCTAATAAGCCATAACCTGCAAAACTCTTTTGGATTTTAAAAATATCAAAATTATGGATTTTGAACTTAATTTGCAAATGTTTTCATGCAAATGGGTATATATCGTAACTTTGAAATTTATAACTAGAAGGGCTGAAAATGTCATATTTCTAAAGTTATAACTATAAGGACCTATCTTGCCAAGTTTAAAAGTTAAAGGTTTAATGTATATACTTATTATATGCAGGACTAAACTTGTAAAAGTTTAAAATCAAGGGTATAAATGCCATATTTTGCAAACTTAAAAAAATATAAAAAATAATATTTTTATATAAATTATAAAAATAAAATATAATATTATAAGAAACTCGAATTTATTAAACCCGACACATTAATCGTTATTAATCCACCATCGACGCATTACAACAAATTACGTTATATATTTAACGTATTTATCATCGACTAACTTTTGAAGAAACTTTAAAATTTTATCGTATCCCGGTTACAATGGAGCTTCATGAGAGGAGTTTCATTTGGGTATACATTTTTGACGATTCCTGATTTACGATTTAAAGTGTCCTGCTCCTCAAACGTTACTATATGACTCTGAAGTAATTTTTAGAACATAAACCATCACACTAAGACTTGACATATTACCTCAGGTTGCATGACGAAGCTATTTACTTTCACTTGATATATTGAACTTCCCCGCCTGGGTAGATAACATCGTACTACCATACAGACGCATTTCATTGATATACTTTTGTCATCAATCAGATTTCCCTCTTAAGGTGAGTTAATAGCCTCGCATTTTAAATCTTCTAATGTTTTCATAAACCCACGAGGGGGATACATGCTATAAAACATAACCATGAATACGAGTATTTTTCCAACTGTATGCTATCCTGATTTATTATTGCCTAAGTCACCTTTACTGCCAATATTTCTTAATCATGAACCATTAGTCACTTGCGAGTGAACGCGAATATTGTGGATAGATCTATCGGGGTGTGACGACTCCCGTTGGTGTGCCTATACTTTTGGTACCAATAGCACTATATTTGATAATAATGGGTAACTTTGAAAAGTTACCTTTCCACGATGATATTTATACCTCACTAATGTCACTAAGGTGATTTCCATGTTAATGTTTGGTGCATGAGCTTAGGGCAATAATACTGTTTTTCCATGATAATTGTATATGCAATTATTACACTTATGGGTGTATAACAACGTAACCCACTATTGAACTTGTATTCAAACTGTTTATCATAAACCTATGAATTTCACTCAACCATTGTGTTGACCTTTTTAGCATGTTTATCTTAGGAAATTGAGCAACTTTTGGCACGGAGTGACACGGACTTGAAGATGGCTAAATTGTTATCATTCAAACTTTATGTTTCTAGATTTTGGGACCTCTCTTTTGTAAAACTTTGATGAATAAATGAATGATAACTAAATTTTCCAAAACATCTCTTTACGATTCGTTTTCTATGATTATGGCTGTTGTACTATGAAGTAATACCCCAGATTAGCTTCCGCTGCTATATTTGTCAAAATTAGGGTGTTACAGATTGGTATCAAAAGCCACGATTATAGAGAACAAGGTTAAAACCTTAACTATAACTACTTTTCTTTTTCCATCCAAAAAGTCCTCCGTGCCACTACATCTCCCAAATAGTATGTAAAGATACATAACTATTATACTATTATATAAATAACTTATGTTATTTACCACTGGGTTGTTAACAGAGTGGTGTCCTCTCCCAACCACCCTACTTCCGATATTGAGGATGCTTTTTCCTCTAACTTTCCGGACTATATCCCGGCTTCTCCAGACTATTTCCCAGCTTCACCGGGAAATACTTCTTATGAATCTTTAAATAAGTCATCTGGTTTAGTTCCAATAGCTTTACCAACTCTTTTACTTTTTCATAATGACCCCGATATGAAGGTCATGCAAGCATATGATGCCATTAGTCCGCCACAAGTTACTATTCCACCCCCAACTATTGTGCCTCCATCTTCGATGTTATCTACAATGTATGATTCCCGAGATTTCTTTCCTCCTGATGAGATTCCACCACCTAAAGACACTGAGACTCCTTTTGAATCACCCATTCCAATA
>BQNB010139163.1:0-17596 GCA_026074375.1 Tanacetum coccineum
TATGCTTTACAATTATTACTTTACAAGTTTTTGGGGTGAGAAACATATGCATGTTTTACAAATGCATGTTTTACAAATTGGACGCAAGTGTACATTTTATCATGATTACGTTTTGCCTAAGTAGCGATAACCCACTAAGCCCATGAACCATGAACTGTCAATTACTGGAATGTGAGCGCGAATGATTATAGATAGATCTATTTGGGATTGACCTCCCCGTTCGGGTGACTAGCTATCACTGGAAACGAACATATATCATGTCGGATTCTGGATGTTACGGGTTGAACATCATCACGGGCAATATAGGCAATATTTTTATATATTGTATTCAATTATGTCGAGCTTCGGTGTCATGAGCTTAGGTAAACGTAATTACATTTTGTGATGTCTGCATATACATTTACATAAACCTATGAAATTCACCAACTTTATGTTGACGTTTTAAATGCAATGTTTTTCAGGTCATTAAGCACGAATTTTTAATGCAAATATTTCAGTGAGGTCATTAAGCCAAGGTTGCCGAAGGATACATTGGTGGTTATATTATGAAGTCATGCATCTAAAAGATTTAGTCGCATACATTTTGTTATCTTGTTATGGCTGGAATTCTTTGTAATAATAAACAAGGATATAAGTTAAAGCTTCGGGCTTTTGTAACCAACATATTTATTAAATCCAATGTGATCAGTTTAAACGACCTTTTTGGTCGTTTTATATTATCTTGTGTTGTTGATTTTGTGAAGTAAAAACGACCCGGTCACTTATTCCGTTGCAACCAATTTGGGGGTGTTAAAGATTGGTATCAGAGACAGGTTATAGAGAACCAGTGTCAAATGTTTTTGCTGGAACTTAAACCATTTACAAACATTGCATTCAATACAAGGGGTTTTCCACGGGACATACATACACTAATTTGTGCATTAGGGGTTAGGGCTAGTGCATGCATGATTAAATATTCTTGATTGATATACATTCTGTATTTATAAATGTATATTACTTTAAGAGCCTTATATTAGCATACTTATATAAGCTAATTTGATTTTATCAGATATTTTATTGTAGATTCTGAGCATTTCTATGGTTACATACACATGCAGTATCCGAGGACGGATTTTAGACACGGTTCACCAGGACGTCGATGGACCACCTATTATGCTAGAGGATCCCCATATGTTTATTTTATGGATGCCTTTATGAGGTTCCACAATCGCAAGAACTACTACCTGGCCCCTGAGGTTCCACCGTTCCGCCTGGACTACATACCTGGCCCTGAGGGACCACCATCACCAGACTACGTGCCTGACCCGGAGGAGCCAGAGCAGGCACCACCTCGCACCTGTTTATTTTAATTATATTACCGGAATCGGTGTCCCGGTAGTATATACCACCCGTGGATGATGTCTTTCTAGCCGGGGAAAAACAGCCATTTGCATTTGCTGCTCCTCACTCTACTGCTGAGTCACAAGCTGATTACCCTGCCGATAGGGATGATAATGATGAGGAGGAGGAGGAGGAGCCTTCCGGAGATGATGCCGATGATGAGGATGAGGATGAGGACGAGGATAAGGAGGAGGAGGAGGAGCACCCAGCTCCGAACGACTCACCTGTACACCGTATGACTGGCAGGATATCTATCCGGGATGAGCCATCCATATCACTTCCTCCTAGGGAAGAGGTCGAGAGACTTCTTGCCTTAACCACTCTCACCACCATCACCACTTAATCCACTATCATCTCCATTAACACAGATACCATCACCAACACCCAATAGCCCTACTCATATTGAGATTCCCGAGAGTTGTTTACCTCTTCGGAAGAGGGTGCGTTTTGCTTCTCCCACCCCTAGTCGTGAGGTCGGGGAGAGTTCAGCAGTCGGTGCTGCTAGGCAGGATAGACCTACCATAGCGAGGGAGGACCTTTATGGATTTGTCGATATGGTTGATGTCCCTCCTAGATGTTCGACGTCTAGGGAGTTAGACTATGACATTACGGATACATGGGATGATCTGGTAGAGCTGCGATGAGATTTGCACGACCACCTTAGAGGGGGTCAATCTGAGGGTAACGATCTTGCTTACCATTGTTGAGGAGGAGACTACTAGCATGTATGGTATTATGGAGGATGCTCAAGATGACGGTCTCTACAAAGGCCGAGTCAATCTTGTCTTGTATAGGGATAGGCCTTTTCATCATCGTTTAGCAATAATGATAGAGAGAGAGAGGCTAAGATGGCTCGTGATGCTTGGGGACTATCCATGGATGCTAGTGACTATGCACGTTCAGATGTTATGTCACTACGTACTACAGTAGTGGCACAGAGTACATTAATTTCAGAGTTACAGTCAGTCAGATTCACAGGGAGAAGGGGCGTTACATAGTTATTGGCATCAGACCACAAGAGCAGGTTCAGTTGACATAAGACCATTGAGTTGCTGGAAAGGGACTACAAACACAGATGGTCGAGTTACGGAGAAGCATGGACCCGCAGAAGGTCCATCACAGCCTGATGCACCAGGAGAGGCTTTTGTCCGCAGTTCCTAGATTTGGTTATGTTATAGCTATGCTATGCAACCTGTTAAGTATTATGGGTTATTCCCAGCTAACAGACTGTATAGATCTTTTGTTTTGTTTAGCTACCCAGTATAGGTCTTTTGTTCAGGTATTATCTACATTGTTAGATACTAAGTGTTACGGGTATATCCCAAGCTTGTATTGCTTTAGGTGGTTTCTTTTGTCTTGTACCTATGTGTAGTACATCTTTTGTATATGAACCGAACTGTATGTTTTTCCTAGTTATCTATGAAATGGTGGATTAAGTTATCTTTGGAAATCGGAATTTATATTAAATGAATGTCGATTTCGGTTATACCTCGATTAATTTCAATAACAGTTGTAACTTTCACTGTGTGATGTGATCTTGTTTTTTATTTAATGTAAACTATGTTATGTCTAGTTTTGATTTTATGGGAATCTAACGAGTATTATGTTTTCTTGTGATTTAAAGAAAATGGCACCAAGAGGAAGGCTCATGAGGTTAAACCCAGATGCAACACCAACACCAGTCATAGACACTCATACCACTACATCTGTCACCAACGCCCAAATTCAGGCAATGATTAACGAAGGCGTTACAGCTACACTGGCAGCACGTGATGCAACCCGAAATGGCGATGATAGCCATACTTCAGGAACGGGTGTCAGAAGGCCTGTGTAGGTTGCTCGTGAATGCACCTACCCGGACTTCCTAAAATGCCAACCCTTGAACTTTTCAGTGGGCACTATGGACGTTGTCGGACTCACTCAGTGGTTCGAAAAGATGGAATCTGTTTACAGCATAAGCAACTGTACAGTAGCATGCCAGGTCAAGTTTGCTACGTGTACCCTGCAAGGAAATGCTCTTTACATGCGTGAATTCCCACGTTAAGCAATTCTCATGAGTTGGCTCTATGCAATGCCTTGGAGGACACTGCAAGAGATGATGACAAACAATTATTTGCCCCGAGGGACGAGAATTTAGAATGGAGTTCGAAATGTGGAATTTGAGGTATAAGTGGTATCGATGTGGTAGCCTATAGCCAACGTTTCCAAGAACTGGCACTAATGTGCGATCGAATGTTTCCGGAAGAAATAGACCAAGTTGAGAAATATGTCGGTGGCTTGCCCGACACGATCCATGGCAGTGTGATGGCAACTAAGCCAAAAACTATGCAGGATGCCATTGAGTTCGCCACTGAACTCATGGACAAGAAGATCAACACTTGGGCTGAACGTCAGGCTGACAATAAAAGAAGGTCTGATGACACTACTAGGAACAACCAAAATCAGCAACCAAACAAGAGACGAAACACAGGAAGAGCTTATGCCGCAGAAAAATGGTGACAGGAGACCATACGCGAGGGCCTAAACCTCTGTGTTCCAAATGGAAATATCAACCATGGGGTATTGTGCTCCCAAATGCAGCAAGTGAACCGTTTTTGGTCATTTAGGTCGTGACTGTAGGAATCCCCCAAGTCAACTCTGGGGCTAATACAGAGGGCTTGTTTTGATGTGGTGCTCATGGGCATTTCAAGATGGATTGCCCCAAATGGAAGAAACAACAACCGGGGTAATTCAGGCTGGAAATGCAATAGGCATCAGGCAAATGGTGTATCCCTGTGGGCTAATGCTGGGGCTAATCCCAGACACAATGTCGTCACTGGTACGTTTTCCTAAACAAACGTTATGCATCTATTTTATTTTATGGTGCCGATAGAGTTTTGTACTACTGCATTTTAGCTCTCAATTGTTCTTCAACTCCAACTGCATTAAATCATGATTATAATGTCGAACTAGCCGACGGGCGAATAGTTGGGTTAAACACTATTATCTGGGGTTGTACGTTAAACCTCTTAAATCAATCCTTTCAACATAGACCTAATGCCCGTTAAGCTAGAAATAGTAGTTTTTGAACAGTGAGATAATTGGTATGTGATCTGGTTGGCAAAGTACCATGCCGGTTATTGTCTGTGCGGAAAAGTTCGTTCGTAATCTTTTGGAGACGAATTTTTAATCGTTTCGTGGTGACGGAAGCGCAATAGCATTAAATACGGGACCGATTAAAATCTTCGTGTGCTAAGGCTCAAGAATATTTAACGAAGGGATGTCACGGTATTATTAGCAAATATTCACGCAAACTAAGACGAAGTCAAGTCAAAGGAGAAAACGACTTGAAAGATGTGCACAGTTGTTCAAGAATTTCTGAAGTCTTTCCTGAGGATGCGGGTATACACACCCACTCGACAAGTGGAGTTTCGAATCGATTTGGTACCGGGTGCTACACCTGTAGCACGGGCACCATTAGATTAGCACCGTCCGAGATGAAGGAACTAGCGGAGCAACTGCAAGAATTCGGACAAAGGCTTCATAAGACCAAGTTCCTCACCTAGGGAGCTCCTGGTTCTGATTTGTAAAGATGATAAGATGGGTTCTTTCCAGATGTGCATCGATTACTGGGAATTGAACAAATGACAGTGAAGAACCGCTACCCACTCCAAGGATCGATATGACCTTATTCGACAGCTGCCAAGGGTCGAGTATTTATCAAAGATCGATTTGAGGTCAGGGTTATCACCAGTTGAGGGTTCGAGAGGAAGGACATTACAAAGGATGCATTCAGGACTCGTTACAATTCACTATGGAATTCCAAGTCATGTCTTTTGGTTTGACTAAATGCACCGGCCGTATGTTCATGACCTTATGAAACCGGTATGTAAACTCGTATTGGACAGTTTGTAATTGTCTTCATCGATACATTTATGACATTTTGATCTACTCCAAAAGTAAGAAGGAACATAAAGAACACCTTAGGCAGATCTTGAAATTGCTTAAGAAGGAAGAATTGTACGCCAAGTTCTCCAAGTTTGAATTCTGGATTTCCAGGGTACAATTCCTCGGTCACGTGATTGACTGTTCGAATGGTATTAACGTTGACCCTGCAAGATTAATCTATCAAAGATTGGGCGTCTACTAAGACACCAACAAGAGATTCGCCATTTTTTGGGCCTTTGCCGGGCTATTATAGGAAGATTTATTAAAGGGTTTTCAAAGATCGCAAGACATATGACAAAAACTAAACAGAAAGTGTCAAGTTTGATTGGGTGCGAATAAACAAGAAGCTGACTTGTCAATGTTGAAAAGAAGCTGTGCAGTGGCCCAATCCTGGCCTTGCCTTGAGGGAAGCGAATGATTTCATCGCCATACTGCATGCTTCAAAGAAGGGTTTGGGGCTGTGGTTGATGACAAAAGAGAAAGGTGATTTCTTATGCATCACGCAGTAAAATTTATGAAAAGAACATGACGACTCTTTGATTTAGAACTTGTGGCGAAGTGTGTTCGCTCTAATTTGGAGGCACTATTGTACGGAACCAAGTACACCGGTGTTCACTGATCACACAGTTTTAAAACACATTCTTGATCGAAGGAATTAAATAGACTGGCAACGTCGCTGTGTTAGAGTTGTATGCTGAGTTGATTACGATTGCGAAATTCGTTTATCTCCCAGGGAAGGCGCAATGTTGTTGCTGTTGCTTTTTGAGAATGAAGGAACGAGAACCACCTAAAGGGATCGGCCTTTAGTGATTGCTCATTGGCTTGGATATTCCTAAACCAAATCCTGAAAGCTCAGGGACTGAAAGCACGAAATCCGGGAGGACATCAAGAAGGAGGGATGTTGGAGGTATTTTGGTTGAGAATTCAAAAAGATTCGGAGGAAACTTAGAACGGAAAAAGTTGGGAACCACGTACGGATTGGAACTATGTGCTTAAATGGAGAGTTGGGTACCCATGTTATGGCGACTTAAGGACTATGTCATGCCCGAGTCCCACAAGTTAATACTCTATTCATCCGGGTTCTGACAAGATGTACCAGGATATGAAGAAACTATATTGGTGGCCCAATATGAAAGCTAATATCGCCACCTATGTTAGCAAGTGTTTGACCTGTGCTAAGGTCAAGGCCGAACATCAGAGACCATCGGGTTTGTTAGTCACAAACCCGAGATACCTCAATGGAAGTGGGACATAACATCTCGATGGATTTGTCATTGAAGCTTCCTAAGTCGTCACAAGGATATGACACTATTTGGGTGATCGTTTTGACCTCGTCTTATAAATCTGCATTTTTAATGCCAATGAGGGAAACGGTTCTATTGGGATAAACTGCAAGAATGTACCTAAAGGAGGTTGTCATGATGACTGGAATACTTGTTCCAGTTATCTGTGGATTGCGACCCTCGTGTTCGCATTAAATTTTGGAGGTCACTTCAGAATGGCTTTTGGGTACAAGTTTAGATATGAGTATGATATCATTATCCGCAAAACCGACGAAAACAAAGCGAGTGAACCTTCCAAACTATCGAAGATATGCTACGTGCTTGCGTAATCGCCTTTGGAATGGTTGGGTTTTTAAACATTTGCCATTGGTCGTGGTTTGCATACAATATACAGTTATCATGCTAGCATTAGGCTTGCACCGTTTGAAGCATTTATGGTCGGAAAAGTGTTCGTTCACACCGTATGTTGGGCCGAGGTTGGACAAGTTCAAAGCACTGGTCCTGGAATTTTGCAAGAAACAAGGAGAGATCATCCAAATTAAAAAGGATTCAAACGCTCGCGATCGACAAAGAGTACGCTATTTTTTTAAGCATAAACCGATGGAGTTTTAGTTGGAGATAAGTTATGCTAAATGGTTTCAGCCTTGGAAAGGGTCGAACGTTTTGGAAAATGGGGGAAGTTTAAACCCTTAGATTTGTTCGGTCCATTTCAACGTGTTGAAAAAGGTCTAGAGCCGTTGCTTACTAAGCTTGAGGCTTTCCTCAGAGATGAGCGGGTCCACAATCGTTTCTTGTTTCCAAACTTGAAGAATGTTTTTCTGACGATCTTTAGTCGTTCCGTGGATGGACTGCATAGTGGATGACAAGCTTCTTTGTTGAGAGCCTGTAGAAATCATGGATCTGCGTGAGTCAAACAATTGAGGCGAAGCGTGTTACCAAATTATCAAGGTTCGATGGAAACTCTAGCGGGTGTCTGAGTTTACGGTTTGGGAACGTGAGATCAATTCAGGAAGAAGATATATCCACACCTCTTCAACAAGTCCGCAACCATATCATAGTGCCGTATGTGATAAAGCCTTGAGACAAGGCTCATTTAATGGGGGAAGTGACTAAAACACCTTTGTTTTAGGGTCCATTGTACGACATTATGTAAGATCACTAATTATTTTTAGGTTTTAGCAGTCAAGAGAGCACTTTTAAATCGGGAATCGTTAAGCTAAATCGCGTAACTAATATGATAAACAATGTTAAGACGGGCATTAATAACCTAAATTAAATGTTTACATCAAGCAAGTTGTTTTATATAGATTATTTTAGAGGATAATTTTTTCATTGCACTTTTGTTTTTTATTGGTTTCGTTAAGTGTTTACGTTTCGCGATTAAAGTACGTTTAGCCTTCCGGATGCACGTTAACTTATCTAGCTTCATCAAATACCCAAAATTATACTCAAAAAACTTAAAGTTTAATTTAAAAACTTCAAGTATTTTAGTACCGACAGTACAAATAGTTAGTACTGATAGTTATAGTTAGTACCGACAGTACAAAGTGTAAGTACTAATCAATTAGTTAGTAGTATTAGTTAGAAAATAGTTAGTACCATTTAAGAGATATGTATGAGATATCTTAGGAAAAGATATGTATGCGTTTTTATTTAGTTCTACATTGTTTTTCTTAGTACTTGTGTTAAGATTCCACATTAACACATAGTATTCATAATCAGTGTTTCTACATAGTCAATTTTATTTATACATTTTGGCTATCATCCTTAATAGGCTGCAGAGATCTATTCCTTAGACGGACTCACAGAATTTATACATCGAATTATAATAATGTTTTATTTATATTATAAAATATTTTTTTCTCTCATACTTTAAATCCAAATTCAAATCCTAATATAAATTTAGATCCAAATTCAACTTCTATGTCTAAACCATTCTGCAAATGAAAGAGGCCTGAAATAAAGTTAGAAGCTGATAGCCTGATACGAAAAGCAATTGTAAGTTAGTGTGAGTGGGATAAATGTCTGTCTCTCTTATTCATTGAACGACATAATATATATACAAATACATAGATGATTCTAGATGTGGGCTTGGGCCCAATAGGAATACACATAATAATTTTACAGGCTAACACTCCCCCGCAGTTTGAGCGGGAGGACATCGGACACTTATACTTGATAGAAATTCTTCAAACAATGCTGACGATAAACCCTTGGTGAAAATGTCTGCAAACTGATATCTAGAAGGCACATGTAGTACTCGAACGTGACCCGCAACAACGAAATCACGAACAAAGTGAATATCAATCTCAATGTGCTTGGTACGCTGATGCTAAACTGGATTGCAAGACAAATAAACTGCACTGACATTATCACAGTAAACAAGCGTAGCAGAAGACAAAGGAGTATGCAACTTATGTAATAAATTACGTAACCAACAAGTCTCAGCAACAACATTGGCAACACCACGATACTCTGCCTTTGCACTAGAATGAGAAAGCGTCGGCTGACGTTTAGATGACCAAGAGAGCAGGTTGTTGCCAAGAAATACACAATACCTTGAAGTCGATCTCCGAGTAGTAGGACACCCAGCCCAATCCGCATCAGAATATGCAACCAAATCTGTGGTAGATGAAGAAAATAACTGCAAACCATAATGCAGAGTACCCTGAACATACCGCAAAATCCTCTTAAGAGCAGAGAGATGAGGCTCTCGAGGATCATGCATATGAAGACAAACCTACTGAACGACATAGGAAATATCCGTTCTAGTAAAAGTAAGATACTGGAGTGAACCTGCAAGACTCCGATACAAAGTCGGATCAAATATCAGATCACCATCAACACCTAGTTTAGACTCAGTATCAACAGGAGTCCGACTAGGGTTACAATTAACCATATGTGCTTTCTCCAAAATCTCAACCGCATAATTCTTCTGAGACAAAAATAATCCTGAAGAATCACGCATGACAGAAATACCCAGAAAATACTTAAGTGGACCCAAATCTGTCATAGCAAACTCCTGGTGTAAAGAACGAATAATCCGCTGCAGTAAACCCTCAAAAGAAGCAGTGAGAACAATATCATCCACATATAATAACAAATAAGCAGTATCAGTCCCCTGTCTATAGATACATAAGGAGGAGTCACAACGACTATGAGAAAAGCCAACCCGAGTAATGTAAGATACAAACCGTTGAAACCAAGCTCGAGGGGCTTGTTTTAGCCCATAGAGAGATCGCTGTAATAAACACACATAATCAGGATGAACAGAATCCTAAAATCCAAGAGGCTGATGCATATAAACTATCTCAGAAAGATCACCATGTAAAAAAGCATTCTTGACATCGAGTTGATGGATCAGCCAATGTCGAGAAGCAGCTAAACTAAGGACAATCTGAATAGTACCCAGTTTAACAACCGGACTAAAAGTCTCATCAACATCAACCCCCTCTAACTGTGTACCACCGTTCGCCACAAGACGATCCTTGTAGTGACTAAGTGTGCCATCTGCCAGATACTTGGGACAAAAAAGCCGCATACAAGGTACAATATTGGTATCTGGTGGTCTAGGTACTAAAGTCTAAGTTTTGTTTTTAATAAGCGCATGATATTCATCATGCATAGCATTTTGCCAGTTAGGATCACTAAACGCATCACGATAAGATTTTGGTAAAGGTGAAACCGAAGACACATGTAAAGTGAGACTCTCAGTGGGACGATTAGTCCCGACACGGAAACGTGTGACCATGGGGTGAACCGAAACTGGGTTCGGGTTTTTATGTGGATCATGAATTATAATAGGTGATTCAGCCACAGGTTCGTGTTGGGTCACGGATGATTGAGTTATGGTTGGCGTTTGTTGTTGGACCGCGGACGTGGATGGAGGCGGTGAGTGTAACATAAACAACCAAAAGTGCGTAAAAGGCTATAGTCCGGTTGCTTTCCAAACAAGCGAGTATAAGGTATCTCATTGTTAATTGCAGTGGAAGGTAAAATATTAAGCAAGTGAGTGGCCATATTGAGAGCCTCAACCCAAAATGTGGGTGGAAGATTAGCTTGAAAAATTAAAGTTCGAATGAGATTATTTATGGTACGAACCATTCGTTCAGATTTGCCATTTTGTTGGGATGTTTTGGGACATGAAAATCGAAACTGTATATCATTTTCGGCAAAAAGTTTATGAAGGTTACGGTTGTCGAATTCTCCACCATCATCACATTAAAATGAACGAATTTCACACTTGAACTGGGTACGAACATAGGTATGAAACAAAACAAATCTAGACTAAAAATTAGATTTATTAAGCAAAGGATAAACCCAAACAAACTGCGAATAGCAATCTAAAAACAACACATATTATTTAAACCCTAAGAGACTCAGTATGGGAGTGGTCCACACATCCGAGTGAATAATGTCAAAACAGGAAGTAACGACAGTATTGGAACTGACGAACGGAAGCCTCACGTGTTTGCCAAGTTGACAAGCATGGCAAAGAACGGGAGGTTTCTCGTTATTACAAGAAATAACATGATTAGAAACAAGACGACGTAACACGTCACCTCCTAGATGTCCAAGACGTTGGTGCCACGTTTGTTGATTGACAAGGAAAGCATGAGGGATTAGAGAAGGATGTGTGACCGGGTAAAGATCCCCCGTGCTATCGCATCGAAGAAGCACCTGATGAGTCATGAAGTCTTTAACGAAAAAACCAAACGCATCAAATTCAATCGTGCAATTATTATCACGAACGAATTGATGAACATATATTAAGTTTTTGACAATATGAGGAGTGATAAGGACATTATTTAGGTGAAGAGATCTAACGAAAGTTGGAAAAATACTATGGCCCGTATTGGTGACGGGTATGGAATCTCCGTCACCAACCGAGACAGACAGATACATACACGAATTACAAACTTCACTTAGATTAGTAACTGAATTATTTTGATTAGAGCTCGCACTTGTATCAAAATTCCAAGCGCAAGAAGTGGGATCATGAAGTGTCCCGGCCATAAAAGCATACGGTTAATTAATGGCTTAACCCGAGGGAGCAGTGGGTCCCATGTTACCAGGCTGTGGGGCGGGCTGAACCTGTTGTTGGGCCGATAACATAGGCTGAACCTGTTGGAGGGCCGACAACATAAAATAACCAGGTGGGTTGTTGAGCCCAACATGAATATGTATGGAATAACTATGTTGTTGGGCCTGTTGTGTGAAACCTGGTGGATAGCTCGGTGTCACAGTTGGACCAACGTGATTGTGAGGACCTAAATGATAAGCAACTGGTAACAAAGAGTTGCTAGGAACAGTATTATTAGTAACCCTCAAATTCCCCAATTGTTGAAGCAATTTAATCAATAGGTCTGTGGTAGTAGGGTCTTGACCGGCCACGATGACAAGTTGAGAAATGTAAGCTGGTAGGGTTTATATGTATATAATATGGTGGGTTCTGTTTGTACGTGGCTAAAAAAACAAAAAGAAACAAGTGGGGTTGTTGTTGATAAGTTTAATACCATGTAACAAAAACAAGACATGTATGTTAGGAAGGGATAAATCAATGTGTGATGAGAATATGCTATGACTTAGTAGCAATAATAATAAAAAAAAGGAACAGATGGAAATACTTGTTGCGCACCAAATGAACAGATGGAATACTTGCCACCAAAGAACAAGTAATACAATATATTAAACCTCTTGTTACCAAAGAACAAGATCCTTTGTTTGTTACCTAAGAACAAACACAAACGAAAAATAAAGCGAGTTGAATATTTAGGGTTTTTGGATCGATGTGTTTTATGGAGGCTCGAATACCATGTGAGTGGGATAAATGTATGTCTCTCTTATTCATTGAACGACATAATATATATACAAATACATAGATGATTCTAGATGTGGGCTTGAGCCCAATAGGAATACACATAATAATTTTACGGGCTAACATTTAGAACCCAAAATGCTAATTAGCTACTGATAAGAACCCCAAATAATACTATCCTCTTGCAAATAAAGCATCTAGCCCAACACAACTCAAATACCCAATACTAACAAATAGTAACAATCTACAAAGATGCATGAGTCACAAGAAAACCAAATTAATCTAATGAATGCCAAACAATGATTGACCAACTGACATATCCTCAAATCGGGCAAACAAAAAACTAATTCAAACGAAATCCATTCAAAACTATGTTTCAATCAATTCAAAGTTTCAAACGAACCTAAACAAACTTTTCTTCTTTCTTCTTAACTTGTTGGTAATCAAAAGGACCAAACAAATAACAAATTTAAAAAACAAAGCAGAAGCTTTATTTTAAATTATCAAACAAAATACAAATCCAAATTCCAAAAGTTACCAAACACAAAATTTTGATTCAAAAAATATCAAATTCTAATTCAAAAAATAAAGAGAAAACTAATGTCATTGATCAATATTTATAAACAATTAATAACCTAAAAATAACCAAATCATAAACCGACTCAAAAAGTTAATACCTGTCTAGCACAAAAATTATAAAACAAATGCTAAAGTTTACATCATTTTCTAAAATATTTTTTTATTAACCGTTAAACAATGATGGATTAGTACGAGCACACGAGCATTGCCCTCGTCATTTTCCCAGCGATAGAATATACTTTATTCGCTATTTTATTTATTTATTTATAAATAAATATGAAATAATTCATCTTTTCATTTTTTGTCAACAAATATACAACCTTACCCCTTTCGTCCATCAAGGGTCACCCACCCCGTATGTTTTCCTTTCAATTTGGCAAGCTAACCCCTTCAGGAGTGATCAAATTAATAAAATATTTTTTTGGCATTTAGTTATGATTAAAATTCTAATATTGAAGGCTTTGGAGTTTGGATGTTATTACATTTATTCATTATTCATATAAAATGTAACTACGCGATCTTTTAACTACAAGAATGTTTATTTGCAACAACAAAAAATAGGTTTTATAATTACATATTAAGGTACAGTAACAAGATTTTTGGACCCGCGCTTCGCTGCGGCGAGGATTGTTCTTTTTTTGTTTCTTATGACCCACCGATTAAGAAAACATAAATAGGTTCGGTAGATGTGTTTTTTTATATGTAAATATTTGGAGCATACTACTTGTCGATTTGATATTTCAAAACTAAATATGTCATTGATGCAACTAAGAAGGGTACATGTCTGTTTTTTGCGGCGCATTTTGTATAAGTGTTTTTTTATTATGAAGGTTTCGTTGTCGTTAAGCATATTGCATATTTGTACCTTTTCTCGTTTTTTAAGTCCCCTAACGCAAGACTCCATCTTAAACAAAAATAATATATAAATTTCTATCAGTAACCGAATCTTTAAGCATATCAAATATATAAATTATATGTGACAAAGTTATAAGAACCATGTGTTTTCTAAATTGTAGAAACAAAAATCACACTGATAAGTAAGTGTTTGAAACACTAATATCTTGTCTAAACTAAACTGCTACGGAGTACATAGTTGCATGTCTTTAAGTGTTTGTATAGTACTATCTCTAGCATCACTCAGTTCATATTAGATAATGTAAAGTTTCCTAAATTCAACTATATACAACTGTTTACACATAGACCCAAATAAAAGCAACTCATTTAAAATGGTTATAATCATCAGCTCATGAGTTCATAAGTGAGGATTAACAATAAATGGGATAAGATATTAAACATTCAGAATAGTCTTGATTCAAATTCAGAAGATTTACAAATCTATTAACTCTACTAATGTTGTACCATACAGAATTTGTATATGGGATAAGATACAGTACACCTTAGCATATGGCACAAATTCAGTCAAGATAGACATGTTAAAGTGTTGCTATACATTTAATTTAAATCCTGCCATCAAGTGACAACGCTGCCAAACCCATTCGAGTGACCAGTACCATACCAAAAACACGACCATCCAACCCTCATATATGTTTTGAACGGTTTCTTTTAATAATCATACGACATAAGCTGTTTGGGAGCCTGGTGAAAACAATTCATCTAAGTCATAACCTTAGAGATTGAAATTTCAACTAATCCATAATGTCTCTACTACATCATGTTCATTCAGACTTTTTTATTTGTCAAATAATATAGGTTCCGTTATCATATTTTCAGGTTAATCTAGCTAAAGCTATCTGACCTGAAACTTGTTTCAACCTGTCTGATCTGAAACTTGTTTCAACCCGTCAAAAGATTTACTCATACTGATTAATATGATCACATTGAATTATTCGTGGCCTATATGCTTAGGGACAGACACGTACTAAGATGTTTTTAATAAAGGAATTCATAAGTTTATCAAAACTATCTAAAATGCTACCCCAAATAGTTTAGTCACCTAGGAAATAGTAGAATCCTTAACTTATTCGTTGTATGCAAAAAGCTCAATTACTTTTAGCTAGGAAGAATGTAATGTGTACCTCTTATGGAGCTAAACAGCAGTTTCAGCCAAACGCACCACATTAGGACTTTCCAAATGTTTTTCTCTAACTATTGTTGTAGACTCTTGGTAAGCGTGAGTCGACAATGTGGCCAAACGGGTCCACAAGCAGAATATACACATGTAAACGGGTCAAACGGGTAAAAAATTACACAATCTTTTTTTAAACATCCTGTAGTTGAAAAGAGGATGTTTAGATATGTGATTGAAAAAATTAAAGGGAACTATCATTTGCAGATTGAGTCCCACTAAAAGTAATTCATCCTGTAGTTCAATTTGTATTGGTGACCTCACATGCAATAATCCTTGTATATAACCTGACGTGCCAGTGAACTCGAAAGGGCAACATATGTTTCGTACCTTGAACCAATGGAAGATAGCCGAATTTGGGCTGCGTATATAATTGGAAGAAAAGTTGCAATACTTTATAACAGAATTGGTTATGAGCCAAAATAAAAAATTAAAGGCCTTACTTTACATAACTTCCAGTGTGAGTAACATTATTTTGGCATCCACAGGTGCATGCTCCATATCACTTCTTTCTCAGCCTACGTCCAACTTAAGGTCCATACGAGAGGCAACACACGACGATAAGTTAACATTTTAATGACTGCTTGCAAAAAATCAAAAATCCATAATATGAGTAGTTATGAGCAGACATCCAACTAATGATATCCCATTTTATTGTGATTTAAGTGAGTCGAACTTTTATTGTATAATTAAAACTTGTATATGAACTCAGAACAAATAACGGGGTGTTTGGGATTGCCTCCCTGGTTAGCAGTTTAGAAGAAGCTTAGATGAAATATCCACTATTTACTCTAAACAACTGATATTGTTTGCGCATACTCAAAAATACTGTTTGGATAAGCGGGTCTCTCCCTAACTCTGAGTTACAAATTACCCAAACACAACATGTTTAACTGATTTAATTATATAACCAATGTTAAAAAAAAGGTTAAAATAGTGAAAATGTGAAAAAGCTAACCTCTTCCCAAGATTCGTCAACGGCTTCAAGCAACGCAACATTGCAGGTGTTCAGTCCTATAAAGGCACGGGAGATTACGGAGGCTGCTTCCTCCCAACCTCTATCATGCCCCATACATCTGAAAAATAACGTTTAACTGTTAGCCTTAGTTCTTATAATTCAAAAATGTTTTAACATAAGATGATTTTATGAAAATAACTTTAGAGACATCTTAAGATATCAGTTCATATAATGAAGTGATATCCCATATATTTGCCGATGGTGGAATCTTCAATGGGAAGAGGTTTCTTCATTTGTAGATTGGTATTCTTGGTTCAGTTCTATCAGGTTGCCGATCAAGCTCAAGACCATTCTGGAAGGCGTTTTCTATACTTCATGGTGGCATATCTGGTCATTCCGAAACCGTTTGATTTTTGATTCTTCTCCTCCAAGGCGATCTGTGCTCTTCGACGATATTGTTTCTTCTTCATTTACCTGGTGTGTTAATAGGATTTCTAGTTCTTTTACTTGGGAGTATTGGCTTAAGAATCCTTATTTGATTCCGTTGTAATGTTTTTTCTAGCTTCTTGCTAGTTCCTAATAAAGTTGTCGTTGAAAAAAAAATAAACAAGAATAAAAACCATTTTATATCTTATTATGTTCCTTAGATGGTGATTAACTACATAAACATTATATATGCATAAAATCACAAAAGTAAGAAGATTAAGGTTTTTAGATAACCTTAATATGATGTATGGTGATAACCAACAATATCTAAACCCTTGTTTAGCACACAAACCCTAGCTTTTAATACCAAGAAAACCCTAATTTCAACAAAACCCTAATCTTGAACCTTCTTGCTTTAACACTTGTAAATTCTTAACCAAACCTTCTAAACACCTTAGGTTATCTTAGAAATGATGTAGAAACACTTAGAAATGTTGTAAATAAATTTTGTATGGTTTGTTTGTGTTGTTTAAGTTGAGCCGTGAGCTAGTGTGGAACCAAGAGAGAGTTTGTGTAGTTTTTCACTAAGGAAAAGTGTTGTGTGGTATGTGCTTAATTACACATACCTTTTACCTTTAAAAACGAGCTAAAATAACCAAAAACGGACTCAAAATGCCAAATATATGCTTGTTTTGCTAATTGTGTTGTGCAGGAACGGATATCTCACAAAAAAACGAAAAAACCAAGCAAAAAGCAACAAAACCGAACACGGGATGGAAAAGTGTGTGAAGACGAAGCCCAAGTCAAAGTCAAAAGTCATCCACATGAAGAAAATACAACTTGAGGGACTAAAACTGCCAAACCTCAAGTTGTATTGCAAAAGAAAAAAGGCAAGGGTCAAAATTGCAAACCGGGTAGAGATTACATTTAAGTTATACAACTTAAGGGGACCAAACTGCCAACTTGCCCTAAAGCCATCTTTCCCGCCTAACACAAACCCAGTTACAACTTGCTTTGCCCCATACTTCTTCCCTGCAAAACCACTTCTCTCCCTAGCCAAAATCATTTCATCCACCCTACTTTCCCCCCCAGCTTTATAAAGTCCATGTTGGCAATCCCTCTCCATTCCCAAAGCACTT
>BQNB010139164.1:4946-15930 GCA_026074375.1 Tanacetum coccineum
ATATATAATTACATATTATGGAATCCACATGAACGCCCTAAGTTTTATTAATTAAGACGCTTATAATAATTGTATTTCTCTCGGTATTAATTCACGACGCTTTTCCGAAAAGTTTCTATTTTTGGCAGGTTACTATTTTAGGAAAGTTTCTATTTTTAGCAGGTTTATATTTTATGAAAGTTTCAATTTTTAGCTGGTTTATATTTTAGGAAAGTTTCTATTTTTAGAAAATTTCTACTTTTGGAAAGTCCATTTATGGTAAGATATGAATTACCGATTAATAGAATGTTAAGTTTCCGACAACTCCCGACACGCCAATAATATATATATCGCCCAATTACTTCCGTTAACATTTCATAAGCTCAAACGAACTCCAAAACGCTCTAATTCCCAATTTTTATCAAAATTCAGCAACCAACCCATCTTTTACAAGTTTTTAACTTTTATTATATTTTTGCAAATTCTGACCTGTTTCAAAAACGACCCATTAGAACACATTTTTACATCTCGGACTCTAAAGTACCTTGACGTAAAACGACAATCCGGACAACTTTTTAGTTTTGGCCGAGACCCGGAAATCGACAAAAATGGACGAAAACGCCCCTGAATCAGGTCTGATGCAGTTTGTACAAAATGAAAAACCCAGGTTTTGCCTTAGCTTTTAGACCCATTTTTACTTGATTTTAGACTCACCCAACCTCGCGGGGCAGTGAAACGGCCATCCGAACAACTTTCGTGTTTTGACCGAAGGCCGAAACAGACAAGAAAGTGACGAAAATACCCCTTCAGAATTCTGTCAGCAACCATTTATACCCAAAAACTGAAATTTTAACAAAATTTTTCCTAGTTTCATATCGCCATAAAAACTTTGTTTTTAGGAGTTATAAGGCGATCCATATATGGAAACGATCGTCTTGGCAAGCTCTATCATATTCTAAAACAAAATTTTAACTTTATCATTTTTACGACATCAAAACGTGGGCTTTAGTTTTCTGCAGAAAATGACCCATTACAAAATCTTACCAAACGCTATTTTCATCACACCATCACTTCACAAATACACTTAACTAGCCTATCCCCATCCTCTATCATAACCACAATTATTCAACATCTCAAAAACCAAATTAACATCATTCTAGTGGATTCCAAAATATATAAAAATATAAATATGCATTATTTATAAAAAAATATCAAATAGGGTTTTAGAGGGTTCACAATCACTAGTAATTAGCAAGAAAATAATCGACTTGAATCCCTCCTTGTTCCTTGGTGTTAGCCGATCCAAACACACCCTTAATTACCCCAACCTTTGATTTTTATAGTAAACCAAACCTTGTTTTACCCTTAATCTTCAAACCTTACTCTTTTTCTTCAATAAAAAACTTCAAGAACTAATAAAATCAAGATTTTAGAAAAATTCTTGCATGGTGCTTTCTCTTATAATGATGATAATGGTTAATGTAGGATTAATGTAGGTGATTGTAGAAGTGTATTGTAGTGATTTGGAATGGTAAAAAAAAAATTATGGTGGATTATTGGTGTTGTTTTGGTTCGACAGGAAGAAAGAAAGAGAGGGAGAGATGTAGATTTTTTTTCTTTTGTTTCACTGTGTTATGAAGATGCAGTGTTAAGGGTGGGTTTTTTATACTCATAAGCCCATGCAAAACACCATCATGAGTTTATGCCTGGGAAAGAAAAATTTGTGATATGGTGAGTTGTATTGGATCATAGGGGGCGGCAATAGGAGGGCTTGGGCCTAGTTTATATATATTTTTTTGTTAAAATTTGTTGTGTTAATTTGATACAAGTATTATTTTTAAAAGGGTATACTTAAGTGTTAATTATTTAAACAAGGTTTTCGGCTAAAACTCGGGAACAAGCGAAGAGTATAAAAATAAAATTTTCGAGCCAACGAGGCAAAAATATAGAATTTTTAACTTCTTAGAATATTTAGACGGATAACGATCATAAGCACGGCTCGCGAATTATATAAAACGGCGATTTTTACTAAATCGACATAAAGTAAAATTCGAAATTTTACTAAAAGTAAAAATAGAAAATAAGTCGAGTTTTAATATTGACCTTGAAAACGCGAAATGTCACAGTCTAGTTGGAGGGTCTTCATCATCATCATCTTCATTGTCATCATGCTTCCTTTTATGGTCTTTCATTATGTCAGCAACTTCTTTATCCATGGCATTTTCATCCTCTATCAAAGCTTCCATGAGTGCATGGTATAATTTATGATTAGCAGGATTTCTGTTAAAAGACTTGTTTTCATGCATGGTCTGGTAGAGAACGCTTTTCTGATCATACTCTTTAAGTGCCACTTTATCAGTAGACTTAATGGTATACTTCGACATCTTTTGCTTCTCTGCTTGTTCCCCCTTGATCTTGAGAATCTCTATAGCACTCTTCTCGGATCCTTGTTCAAGATTAACTGTTGGAGTCTGGATCTTGCTTGACTCAGGAGCTGGCTTCACATAGTGTTTCTGGATTAAGTATGCAGAATGTTTTTGTAGAGTCTTTTGAAGAGCATCACCAAGTTTGGATCCAAGATAACCATAGAAAACATTTGGAACTTGGGACTTGAGAGTAGCAAGAGCTTCAGTAGAGAGATCAATTTTCTTCAGCTCAGACACATCCTTTTCCAATTTGGTAACTCTTAGCTGAACAACGATGAGTGCATCGGATTTAGGAACAACAATGGTGATGGTAGGAGATTCAGTTATGATTGGTGGTGTAGGGATTGGTCTTTTTGTTTGTTGCAAGATTATGATGGGTGTCACTTGAGGTGGTGAGATAGTAGTGGAAGCTCGAGTTTCAGTAAGAATTTCAGGAATAGGTGGAAGATTGGTAGTCTTCGAAATCACTGATACGAGAACCTTCTGTACTGGTGGATATTGGATATGGGGTGTTTTTGTTAGATGTAAATATCAATCAAAGAGCTAACATTTGCTTCAAATCTAGATAAAACTGACAAACTGAAAGATGGCAGAGGAAATTCAGTAGACTCTTTGACTTGATAGTTAGAGTCAGCAGCATTCTCAGCATCTCCCTTGTCTTCTGCACTCTTTTCAACATCAGGTTTGGTTGCATCAGTCATTACATCCTTTTCTTTATTCTTATGCATAACAGTTTTAGGTTCTGCCATCTCTACTTCCATATATTTGCGCATACGAATCTTATACTTATAGATTTCATCTTCATCAGATTCAGTTTCATCATCTTCATCATTAGCATCACCATCTTTATTATTTTTCTTTTCATCATCGCTTTGGTCTTCTTCCGAGTATTCACTCTCTTGTTCAGATCCCCACTCAAGAATAACTTTTTCTTTAGATACAACCTTTTCCTTATTGGGAACCCCTGGTATAGTACCAATTCCTTCACTTGAGGTAACAAATACGACTGTGGACTCATTTGGAACCCCTGGTATAGTACAAGTTCCTTCACTTGAGCCTCTAGTACTTGGCTGTCTTCTGTTGTTTTTCTTGCTTTCCTTAAGAGCTTTCATCGTATATGCTGCTTCTTGTTATTCAGAAGTTAAATATTAAACACCCTTGAGCTTTTGAGAAGGAGCAGATTGTATTCTTCTAGCAGGCTTTGGGACAGATTCAGTCACAATCCTTGCATGAGTAGCGTGGACTTGCCTTGCAGCTTCTTCTTCTGTAGCTTCAGTTAAGCTGATAGATTTACCTAACTCCAAAACGACATCTGGATCAAGAATGATGTTGTCAGCTGCAGAAATTATGACTTTCTTCTTGACCACTCTTCTACTAGCAGTCTTTTTCTTAACAGGTTCAGGTTCAGACTCTTCATATACATCAACAGTTTCCTGAGAGACATCAACAATCTTTTTTCCTTATGAACCTTTACCTCTGCTCTTCTTCGGGGAATCTCATCAGTGGAATACTTGAAGAACATTTGTTAAGACTTTGACTGCATAATTGTATCATTCAACATCACATCAGGAATAACAAGTCCATATTCCTGATAGTTCTCTCCTATTATTATAAACTTGAGTCTGCTTACAATACCATCATCCTTGATTGTATGATAGTGTTGATATTTGAGGTTGGAGAGAGACTTGTGTTGCTTGAGGAAGTGATTGATGATAACTTTGGTGAATTAGAAGAATGGCATATTTTTACGTCTTGATTTTCTCTCCCTCGTATTACCAATCTGGTAAGCAAATTCTTCCCAAATCAACTCAGGATAGTCGACATTCTCTCTGTAGAACATGCCCCACATTATGTCAATTCTGGATTTTCTAAGTCTGTCATTGCTTGCAGTCTTCCCAGAGAGACACTTGTTGATAATTGCTGGCAGAGTTCTCCATGGCTGACTCATGTAATATACATACATGTTGGTGTACTTGTGTAGTGGACCTTTGTAGCCAAGGTCAATGAGGAAGGTGAGGGTATCATCATCATTTTGTACCTCGGTGAATTCTTTACCTTCAACTCTTGGACATATAACCATAATGTTTCTAAAGACTTCAGCATCGACTCTGCACTTCTTGTTGGCCAAAAGAAATTCATAAGAATATGTGACTTAGACCTTCTTGATAGTGTACCAGAACTGCTACATGAATATTTCAGAGACTTCTGTAGAGATAGTAAATGCCTTGAAGCACAAGGAGTTCTTGATCACATCAATAATGACTGGAAATGTCTCTTCCTTCTGTGGCCAGTGGTTTCCAGTCTCAGATTGGTAGAGCTAATCTTGACTCTATTAGCAGATGGAACCCATTTTTCATCATGAGCAACAACTTGTTGAGTTTCTTGTTGATTCATGAATTTGCTTAAGAATTAACCAACACAATTTATATATACAACAGATATATTTTACTGATTAATTTGGTTATCCTTGATGATATGATTGATTTTAGAAATATGTTATGTTTAGGTTTCATGCAAACATGACTGTATTAATTCACTCTAAGAATAAGTCAACTAAGGTCAATAGTCAAAGTCAACTAGACAAGTCCAAGAGAACTTAGGACACACATTCAATTAGAGAGCAAATAATACATGTAAAAATATGGCAAGTTATGAAATATGACAAATTAAACAAGTATTACACAAAATTTAAAAAAATTGGGCAGAGTTTCTTTTTGTAATTATGACATATTTTGCTTGGTTTGTGAACCTGTACATATTTCGCATGGAATGTGCATATACATATTTCGCATGGTGTCATATTTCGCACAAGATATGTATAGAACATGTTTCGCACAGATCTAGGTTATACATGTTTCGCACAGAACATGTTTCGCTACATTTAAACCCAACATATTTCACATGCCTCAAGAAATACTTAACTTAGATTTTACCAATTAAAAACCTATGAGAATTTCTAATAAGCATCACAATTCAATCAAGAAGCTCACAAAATCAATAATCACTGGTTTAAACAACATTTTAGGCTTGATAAAGGCAATTCGAGTGAATTTAAGATAGGGGCACACTTCTTAGTGATACAATTGACATATTGAAGCATTTAACTAATCTTAAGGGGCACACAACATTTTTCAACTCACAATAACATCACACATATCTTCAAAATACCATATTCAAGATTTTTGAACCTAGGTTACTATGTTTCCAAGCAAATGAGAACCCAAGGAACAAAAACTGTTTCTAAAGGCATAATAACGAAGCATTGATGCTTACTAACACAAACCCACAAACAAACATAACCATCTGCATGTTTTGCAACATTCATACACACAAAAATCAAAAAATCTCACACATATGTTAGAGATATATAAAACTGTTTCTCACGCATCTTAGACACACCCTAACAACCAAAACCTCTCAATCAATTTGCAAAAATCTCAACTTTTAAATTATGAACCCTAAATCTTATTTTATTGATTTTCGAGTGATAAAAGGAGTTTTAATCTAATTCATTTTACCAACATGATGAGGAATGAATTATGAGCGAGTAGGTTTTTGCCTTAACAACGAGTTTTGATTTTTACTTTGAATCGAGTGAAATGTGACAAGAGTATATGGGGGTGTTTGGATTTTTGAAAATGAAATTGTAGTGTTTCATTTGGAATTAGTATAATAACCGGCCAACTTTCATAGAATGGCAGAAATTACCCTTGTTGTTTATGACATTTCTATTTTCATTTTAAACTTATAACTAAGTCTAAACTAGTTATAGAAATGGCATATTAAGCCCCTAAAGTTGTAAACTTAGATCTTAAGTCCTATTTTTTGTCATTTAATCCCTAAAAGTTAAAACCAATAACATCATATGACCTTTTTGAGTTAAACTGATACTAACTCCCTTTTATTAATGATCCATTATTGTTAAAATCTTTTTCCATTTATTCTGAAATGATTTTTTGAAAAATCATTTTTGAAAGAATTTAACTATTTCTCCCCTCAAATAATGTCCCATTTTCTATTTAAAATTCTGTAGACTTTATTTGAGCGATAGAAAACAAAATTAAATCTTTTCAGATGTAAAACTGATATGTTTAAGTATTTTTCTTAAAAACAACACCAATAAAAACAAGATTTCTTTCGTTTTACATAAATAAATACACTGAGACGTACACTCATTTGATTATGAAGCATGGGTTGTGTTGCAAAGTAAACACAAGCCTTTGAATGAATAGAAAGTAATTCATTCCTGAGAAAAATTCATTCGCGTTGTGAGGTCAAGTTTTCTTTTTTGACAAAATATTTGCCTTTAAATTGAAGACCGAGTTGCTATCGGAAATAATAGCAAGCCATTGACATGTTTTAAAAGCACTTGAAACTTCTGCTCGAACTTCATTTACAGCATCGTATCATTATTAAATAACATTTCTAAGGCCGTAAATATTATCAATTTTTAGAAGACATGTCATAAACATCATATTTTAATATTTTCTGACTTTTTAATTATGTATTTTCTTTTTATAGGTTTTATATTTTTGTATTTTCTTTTTGAAAAATTTATATAAAAGGAAATATCCAAAAAAAAATTGATTTTCTTATATACATATGATACATAGGATATGTGAAGAGTGTACCCCCATTACCTTTCCTCTTCGTCTGCCAGCTTTTTTAGAGTCTCAGGAGACATACTTCGCATACCAAGCTTATTGATGAGAAAGTCAAGTCGTTCTTGAGCTAAAGGTTTGATGAAAATGTCTGCCAGCTGATACTCTATTCTAACAAAATATAGCTCAACCACCCCGTTTTCTACTTGTTCCTTTATGAAGTGATGTTTGATGTCAATATGCTTCGATCGGGGGTGTTGGACGTTGTTTCACATAGAGCAATGGCACTTTTATTATCACAGTACAATGGTATTTTGTTGAATACAAGGCCATAGTCCGTCAGTTGTGATCGCATCTAAAGTATTTGAGCACAACATCCGGATAGGGTGATGTATTCAGCTTCTATACTGGATATGTCCGTGCTCTTATGTTTCTTTGACGACCAACTCACTAATATTTCTCCCAACATTTGCATACTTCTAGACGTACTTTTTCTGGTATCTTGGCAACCCGCATGGTCAGCATCTGCAAAAGCTGTTAGAGCAATGCAAGAATCCTTCGAATACCACAGACCCATATTTATGGTTCCTCTTAGGTATCGAAAGATTCGCTTAACCGCATGTAAGTGCTTTTCGGTAGGCTTTGCCTGATACCGGGCACACATGCACACATCAAATACAAGGTCTGGTCTACTGGATGTGAGATACATAAGGGTGCCAATCATTCCACGATAACGTGTAGGATCAACGACTTTCCCTTGTGGATCTTCATCCAGTTTGGATTTCTCCACCATTGGAGTATCCGCTGGTTCACAGGTTTCCATACCATACTTTTTAAGTGATTCTAGAGCATATTTGGATTGATTTAAAAAGATGCCTCTGGGACTTTGAGAAATTTGCAGTCCAAGAAAGAATGATAGTTTGCCCATCATCGACATCTAGAATTTTGAATACATTATTTTAGAAAACGAGTCACAAAGTTCAGGTTTAGTGGACACAAAAATAATATCGTCGACATAAATTTGTACCAGTAATATGTCTTTTTCTTCTTTCCTGATGAATAATATGGGATCGACAGTGCCTTTTGAGAACTTCTGGGAGAGTAGAAATGACGAGAGCAAATCATACCAAGAACGTGGAGCTTGTTTTAGGCCATAAAGGGCCTTCTTCAGCTTATACACATGATTGGAATTCTCTGGATCTACAAACCCGTCCGGTTGACTAACATAGACCTCTTCACGTAGTATGCCATTCAAGAACGCGGTCTTCACATCCATTTGGTAGACGACCATGTTCATATGAGCAGCGAATGCAATAAAGATACGGATGGCCTCGAGTCGAGCAACTGGAGCAAAAGATTCTTTAAAGTCTATGCCTTCTTCTTGACGATATCCCCTCGCTACCAAACGAGCCTTATTTTTCAATACACCTACCACTTCGTCTAATTTCACCTTGTATATCCACTTCAAGGTAATAATAATTACATGATCCGGACGAGGTACGAGCTCCCAAACTTCAAGACGTTCAAACTCTTTGAGTTCTTCTTGCATGGCTTCAATCCAACAGGATTCCGTTAATGCTTTTTTTATAGCTCTTGGGTTCAACGGAAGAAAGGAAAGCATCGAAATAACATAATAGATCTTCATCTTGTAGTTGATGTCGAGTGGAATCCGGTCTAGAAGGATCGCCAATCACATTATCAAGTGGGTGATCTTAGGACCATTTATTGATGTATTCGGGTGGTTGATTGATTGAGTGCACATGAATTGGAATAACAACCTGAGTAGCGGATTCTTCCGAACTTGATTTTGGAATTAGAAAATCAACATTAGGATTATTATCTATGTGTGCAACTTTAATGTCATGGTCAGCTTCTTTAACACCGAGAGGAATGATAAGAGACGGTGTTACTAGAGTTGTTTGTGAGGTACTTCAAGATGGTGCATCTTGATCAATTGTAGTAGATGAAGGTGTACCGATTGAAACATCAGGTTCTGGAGCAATGACTGTAGGAACTTGAAGATCAACACTTGGTGGAGGATTCAGGTACTCATCAAACATTGGTTGAAATAGTATTTCCTAATCGTTCTTTGTTGGTGGGACATACGGAGTTGAAGAAGGAATGTTTTGCACGAGTCCTAAACTGACTGTTCCAGGAGTCAAAAGTTTAGGCTCGGGTCCTGAACTGAATTGTTTAGAAGCCATTGTTGTCAACTCATCAAAATTGACATGAATAGTTTCAATAATCATTCGGTTCCTTTTGTTGTAGATTCGGAAAGCTTTCTTTGCAGGAGCGTAACCAACAAAAATTCCTATATCAGCTTTAGGTTTCAACTTACCAAGGTCTTCACCATCATTAGTGGGATAACAGAGAGCACCAAAGACATGAAGATAGGATAATTCAGGTTTTTGACCATGTAGGAGTTCAAACGGTGTTTTGTAGTGACGTTTTCGGATTAGTGATCGGTTTTGAATATAACAAGTTGTCGCAACTGCTTTTGCCTAAAGAAATAATAGAGCCTTTGAAAAGATCAACATGGTGGGAGCAGCTTCCACTAAAGTACGGTTCCGTCTTTCAACAACGCCATTCTGTTGTGGAGTGCTAGCAACGGATGTTTGATGTGAGATTCTAACTTCTTCATAATAAGCTTTCAGTGTATGATTGACAAGTTTAGTGCCATTATCAGTCCTGATATTACAAACGGTTGCATTGAGACGAACTTGAATCATTTTGAGGAATTTAATAACGAACTCTGGAACTTCATCCTTTGATTGTAGAAATTTCACCCATGTAAACCGAGAATAATCATTAACGATAACTAGTATATATTTTCTCCCATTGATACTTTGAATCCTCATTGGCCCGCAAAGATCCATATGCAGTAGATAGAGTTTTTCTTGAATAGAGTCTTTAGCTTTGGGTTTGTGGGAGTGTTTCTTGCTTTTACCAAGAGCACAGGAAAAGTACAAGTGATCCTTATGATACTTTCGTTTTGGAAGACCTCAAACTAGAACTTTTTTGGCAAGAGAATTGATATAATCAAAGTTTAAATGAGATAATCTTCGATGCCACAACCAAGACTTGGTCTTTGAGGCCTTAGACACGAGACATATAAGATAGGATAGCAACAAATTGTCTAGAGATAAAGTGTATAAGTTTGAACCCCTTGATCCTTTGAGTAGATCAACACCGTCTAAATCACGAATGAAACAGGTGTGTTTGCGAAAAGCTACTTCAAGATCAGAATCATAAAATTATCCCATGGAGAATAAGTTGTGACCTAACCCTTCCACATAATAAACCCAAGAGATCTTAACATTTCCCATTTGATAGTCTCTATAACCCATTATCTTTTTAATGTGATCATTCTAGAATCTGATGGTACCCAAAAATTTACTAACGAAGTTGATGAGTTGAGATCGATTGACGGTCATATACTTTGAGCATACAGAGTTAAAAGAAGCACAAACGTCACATCAAAGAATGCCATGCTGGCAATCCTCAGGTGTCCACAGCTTGATCAAACGGCCACAAATGAAGCTCAAATGATTGGAGAAATGATTGGTTGAGATTGAAAGTTTGGAGAGCAGGGCAAGAGGGCTAGAAGGATCCAAGGCAGCCTATAAATAGGGCCTCCCTCTCACGCATACGGGGAGTAGTTTTTATCTAGATTTAGACGTAGCTTTTAGGATTAATTTTTAGCTTAATTTTACTTTAAACTTTGTAATTTCTTTTTAAATATTGTAATCAAGTTTTCTATCAATGAATTCAGAAGTTTTTAATCTCTCTTAAGCTCTCTTATTTACTTTATAAGCTCTTTTTACTTTAAACTGTTAAGCTAAATAGTCATAAGCTACTCATAAGCTCTTTCAGTCTATAAGCTGAAATAGAGCTATTTGAATTCAGAATTAATCTTACCTAAACCTTAAATCAGTTTAAATCTATCATGGATCTTATTGGATTAGAGCTTTTGGAAGG
>BQNB010139165.1:0-17595 GCA_026074375.1 Tanacetum coccineum
ATGACGGGTAACTTGTCGTCACCCTCCAAAAATGCATATTCCAAGTGAGGTGGCAAGTCCTTGAGTTCAAGCTCAGGGGGCTCATTGACGGAAGAATTTTCACGATTTGCTTCACAAATCTTAAGATCTTTTCGATTGTCAGGAAAGTAGTTTCCTTGAAGAGGTGGGAGTGGTTCACTGTTGAGAATTGCTTCGAGGAGAAGTATGTCCCCTTCAGGGTCATAATAAGTTGGATCAACTTCCGGTGAAGTTGGATCGTCCTCTAAAGCAAGGAAAGAGTCGGCTTCTTCGAAAAGGAGAAAGTCACTGTCACCGAATGGAGTTAAGGTTGGAGAAGAAGTAGAGACGATTGGATCGTAGTAAGGAGTGGGATTGCCACTCGCGATCACATCAGAAAAACCAAGAACTTCCTGAGAGTATTCTTCACAAGCCATATCAATGACGTCAATGCGGTTTGCCGTCATATGATTGTAGTCAGCTGTGTACCTCGAAGTTTGGTCAAGATTGAATGTAATGGCCTCTTTGCCAACACGAAGGGTTATTTCACCTTCGTACACATCGATTAATGCACGACTTGTCTTTAAGAAACTCCTCCCGAGAATTAGTGGAACTCGGGGGTCTGGCTCAAAATCGACGACTACGAAATCTGCAGGAAATTGGAACTTTCCCACCGTCACATAAACGTCTTCAGCGATACCGATTGGTTCAGAGATTGAACGGTCCGCTAATTCAAGCGTCATGCAAGTCGGGGTTAGTTCGGAAAGAGAGAGAGTTTTCCAGACGGAATATGGCATAAGATTAATGCTTGCACCAAGATCGGCCAAGGCATTGCATGTATTAATCCCGGAAAATTCACAAGGAATGAGAAATCGGCCAGGGTCTCCAAGTTTCTTTGGTAACTTGTTTAGGATGACGGCTGAGCAATTCTCGTTCAACGGGGTTCTAGCCATTTCACTCAACTTTTCCTTGTTTCCGATTAAGGTTTTTAGAGTCGAGGCGAATTTTGGCATGAGCATCAAGGCATCCGTAAAGCTAATTTCGAAACTCAAATCCCGAAAGATTTCATAGAATTTCTCAATTTGGTCGTTAGCTTTCTCACGACGTCTTTCATCATTTCTTCTTGATGGAAATGGAATTGATGCTTTTTGGTTAGGCCTTGAGGCACTAACTGGAGTATTTGAAGGCTCAGAGATTGATTCATGATTGACAAGAGGGACAACCGGAGGTGGGACGTCTTCGGTGCTTCCGTTATTAGTAGGATGCATCGTGTCCTTTGTGACCTCGGTATCACGTTCCATCACTTTAGGAGAAGAAGAAGTAATAGGAATCGTGGGTCCCTTGTAAGCAACACCACTTCGAGTGGTAATACCTTTTAGATCCTCTTTCGGGTTAGTAACGGTGTTACTAGGGAGAGTTCCCGAAGTAGAGGCGGTATTGGAAGCGACAAACTTGGAAAGCATGTCAGTGAGAGTGGTCAATTGATTTTGCATGTTTTGACCTTGAGTTTGCATGTTCCTCATCACAGCATCATTAGCTTTAACGTAGCTATGGAAATCTTCCTTTGATACACCTTGATTTTGAGGAGCTGGAGGTTGATAGGCTGGAGCTTGATAAGCAGGAGGTTGAACAACCTGAGGTCGATAGACTTGACCTTGATGAACCGGGGGTTGGTAAGCTGGAGCTTGATTGAAGTTCCCTCGGTTTTGGTTGTAACGATTCTGATTATTTCCTTGATTTTGAACATGATGGTTTTGAACGGGAGGAAAACCAGGTGGTCGAATTTGATTTGAAATCTGGCCTCGATAACCGGTGTTTCCTTGGTTGAAATTAGCTGCGGCTGCTTGAGAGACATATTCTTGGATATTATCTCTATAAACATTGCCAGAAGTGGCTGGACAAGTTTGGTAGGAATGAGTGTAACATCCGAGAATTTTCGGATGTTTTGAATGACGATTTCAATCTTTGACTTTTAGGGTCTGGCTTGACTTATAAGAACGACCATCTAAATCACGTTTTCACAACTCGGACTCAAAAGAAATTTAATGTAAAACGATATTCCTGATAACTTTTCAGTTTTGACCGAGACCTGAAAACAGTCAGAAGGTGACTGAAATGCCCTCACAACAATTTTTGAGCACAATCGCGTACGACCAAAAAAAATTAAATTTGTATTTTAATCTCATTAATATTTATTTAAGTAAAAGTTATTTAATAATAATATCTTGTTTAATCGAAAACGTTGGTTAAAACACAATTATTGAGTTAAAAATTCATTTATACGGAATAAAGTTCGTCTGTGAAAAAATATATAAATGAATAATAAACGTTTTAAATAAATTCTATAAAATGTTTACAAAAATTAGTCGAGTGAATACTCATTTTTATCAGAAAAATGATTCGGAAAACAATGGCGCAAGTTTCGTGCGTTGAATCATTCGTTAAGTCGCTCAAATGTGTCCCGAACCGCTTCTATCAAAAACTATATTAAAGATGTTACAAGATGAACCCTAGACTATGGGGAACTTTTCACTTTCTTTAATATATATATAAAAGTTTATATCTTTTTCATTTCATTTTCAGTTCCATCTTTATTTAATTACACACTTACTTCTCATATATTCTCTCTCTCTCCCAAAATATCCGGCCACCACCTCCCACCGCCGGCCACCGTCGCGCCGCCGCCGGAAAACTTTTCCGGCGGACATATCCGGCGAAGACCAAAAAGACTCCCCATCCCCCGATCTATCCGATCCCCACCATCACTCTCCTCAACTGCGACTCCTCAACACCGACGCACCATCTATACACCCATCTTAATCACCATCTCTTTCACGTCGCACCACGTTGATTTCGTGTGGTTTTAAAACCACTACGAAAAGGGGCTGCGTTCGGTGTGGGTTGTCACCAAAGAAGGGGTGCGTTGGACCCGGGTATGACAACCACATACGGGGTGCGTTTGGTTGGGACAGCCACCGCACGGGGTGTGGTTTGGTTTGTAAAATAAGTCAAAGAGGGTGTGCGTGGGTCGGGTCGGGCTGTGGAACAGCCGGGGTCGGGATGGGTTTAGCAGCTAGGGGTGTTTGATTGTGGGTTGGGTCGGGTTGGTTTGTGGTAACAGCCGGGTATAAAACCCGGTGAGGGTGCGTCGTGTAGTTATCATACATAAGAGTGCGTTTGGTTTGTATGGTAAGCACCATGGGGGCGTTTGGCTGTTCGGGACAGCCTAGGGGGGGTGCGTTTGGTTCAACAGGTTGCACCACAAAAGGGGCGTTTGGCTGAGACAGAAACGCACAAGGGTGCGTTTGGCATAAGGGAAACAACAAAGGGGTGTTTGGTTGGCTTTTTTTTTTTTTTGTTTTTTTTTTTTTTTACCATCACACTACGGTGGTTTGGCAGCCACCACCACCACATAGGGTGCGTTTGGATTTGGGTTTACCAAAAACCTTTGGTGTGCGTTTGGCTTACAGCCATACGAACAAGGGTTGCGTTTGGCTTGTGACAGAAATCCCACCTAGGGCGTGTTTGGGTTTTGTCAGAAAACGCAACAAGGGTGCGTTGGGCTGTCAAAAAGCCAAAAGGGGTGCCGTGTGTTTGGCTGCGAAACAGCCTGGGGTACGGCGGTGGCATAGGTTGTTTCGTTTGGTTTGCAAAGGAAACGCGTGCGTTTGATTGTGTTGACACCGAAATAAAGTGAGTTTGGTTAACACGAAAATATATAAATTGTTTCATTTAATCGATTTATATAAAATGTGATGAAAAATATTAGAACTTGCGCGGTCTAGTAAAACATGAATAAATATTAAAACGAGATTTATATAAAGTTATAAGCGGTATTAGACATATTTGAGACGAGAATTGGACTAAAAATGGACTTTAGTGCCTTTATATAACGAGTAATTTAAATCAGAAATCGGAACATGAGATTCGGGATTCGAGGTTTCGATAACTTAGACTTTGGTTTATAAAATATAACAAATTATATTTTTACGGACGTTTTGATATAAAACGGGACTTCTAACTCCCAATAACGAAGAAACTGGATCGAAATCGAAATATACACTTTAATAAGAAATAAGTTATTTTAATATATTAAATCTGACATATCTATTAATTAACGATTTGAGCACTTTCGAGCCTGTTTCAGCCTTCGGCGAACACGAAAGTTGTTCGTAATGCGTTTTACTTGCAGCGAGGCTTATCAGCTTAGAGAATTGAAGATACAAGTTCAGGATTGGACGGAAATATTATATATATACAAATAATGTATTAACGGTTAAGGTTTAAAGACGCGCAAGTGGATTTCTCATCACATGTAAACATGTATGTATACATATAAAAATATGTATGAGTCTCGTAGGTAACGATGTACGCATCGTTGGTGGATTTATTATGTGTTTTAATCGAACGAACATAATTATAGTCGTG
This sequence comes from Tanacetum coccineum, assembly GCA_026074375.1. Lineage (NCBI taxonomy): Eukaryota > Viridiplantae > Streptophyta > Magnoliopsida > Asterales > Asteraceae > Tanacetum > Tanacetum coccineum. The sequence goes on from BQNB010139165.1 coordinate 4,426, forward strand.
GTCGAGATCGTTGCCATATTCAGTGTGATTTAATGGTTTAAATGATCGTGGGTCTTTAATCAATGTGAGTTCATAGCCTCTGGCTTTTCAAATATTTTTGATTGTTTTATAACCCGCGAGGGGGGATACTTGTTGTCTACAATTTATTTATCTTACTCGGTTATTCTTATAACAATAGTGATTGTTTTAAGGGAGTTTGTTCATGGGGAGTTTTTTAGCACCTGTTTTACTAGTTTTTCATATATTTTCTGGGGTTGAGATCATGCTTGTTTGCAAATCATTTACATGAATGATTTCAAATTGGTTACATACTTATTTGCATGCTCGCTATGTGATACATTATTTGTCTTAATTTTTTGTCATAATAATACATTTACATTTGTAATGATTTCGTGATTAGCTTAGGCTGATTGAACTGTTAACAACAAAATTACTGCCGGGTGGTCTTGGAGGGGACACGGTAAGGGAGACATATTTTTACATTATCTGCCCCGGGTGTTCTTGGAGGTGGACTCGGTAAAGGGAGTTATATACGCCATTATTTGTATCAACTGCCCAATTGGGTACATAAAGTCTACGTCACAGCGTCATGAACTGTAAAATCAACTTGAAGGTGGCCGTAATGTTAGTGAAATAGATCTATTCGGGTGTGGATCCTGTTCGGGTGATTTGCTATCGCCGGTATCGTACTTTCTAGCTGTGATGTCCTACGCGAGATGATATAAAATAGAATCTATTCGGGATTGACAACCCGTTTTTTCGCAGGTGACTAGCTATCACTGGGAACGAACGTTAACATGTCGGATTATAACGTAGGGGACTATCGGGCCTCCCCAACAAATCATACTGGAACATTTGTTCATGATATTGTGTCATGCTTTCTTTATAAAATCTTTGGACAAGATAGGCTACTTTGGTGACATAAATGTTTATGCATTCTTTATAAATCTTTGGGATAGATTGGTTACTTTTGGTGACATGAAATGTGTTGTGATTCTTTTTAAATTTTGGATTTTTACATGGTCACTGTGATGATTCAGTGGATAAATACAATCAGTTGAAAATCTTACATTCATATTTAAACTAATCTATGAACTCACCAACTTTAATGTTGACACTTTTAAGCATGTTTTTCTCAGGTGAATTAGATGCTTGGATTATTTGATGTGCATTGGAGTCTATACATACAAGCTTTTCATTGTGATGCAAATTATGGGACAAATGTTATATTAAATTCAGATTTTTGATTAAATCAACAATGTTATTTTTCAAACGACACCTAGAGGTCGTTCTCTTGTATCTATTGCTGTGTATTACGAAGTAACACCCCATGTGGTATTCCGCTGCGTTGTATATGATTTTTGGGGGTGTTACAGATTGGTATCAGAGCACTGGTTATAGAGAACTAGGTTGCATATTTTACCCTAGACTATAACCGTTTTCACAAACATTGCATCACATCAAACATTTTCAAAGTGCATACACGCTACTGTTATGTGCTTTACATTAAGTAGTTGCATTAAAATTGCTTACGTGACATACATATATATAATATATATATGCTTGCGTTCCCTTCGCGTATATCGTACGCTTATTTATATAAGAGTTATTATATAAATACCAGAATATTTTTAAGACATTGTGGGTTGCACAATGGTCTCATTCTACTCGTCAGACATTGTGAGTTATACAATGGTCTCATCTTACTTCTTAGACATTGTGAGTTGCACAATGATCTCATTTCGTTCTCAGACATTGTAAGTTAAACAATGGTCTCTAAGGATGTTATTTTTCTTCATAGCATTATACTATATTGTATTACACGGAGACCGTCATAATTTTGTTTACATGGAATTATGTATGAATCTAAGTATTACAAGTCTTGTATAGGCGGGACTTGTAATATGAGGATTGATATGATAATTGCTATATTAACAAAGCCCGTCACAGTTCTGTTTACACGGGATTGTGTATGAATATAAGTTTTAATGTCTTGTGTTAGGCGGGACTTGTATATGAGGATGATATGATAATTGCTATATTACAAAGCCGTCACAGTTTCTGTTTTACACTGGATGTGTATGAATCTAAGTACTGCAAGTCTTGTATAGGCGGGACTTGTAATAGGAGGATCGATATGGTACTCACGTACTGATTTTTTATTGAGATCTTTACTTATTTACTCTAACCGAGTACTCATTAATTATCTTGAACTCTATGTTGATCTCGCCTGGCAGTTTTTACTCCCAGCTTCCAAAGACGAGTTTTAAATCACTCGTCCCATACTCATTAGAGCACATGCATCGTCATGTCATCCATCACCTTGAAGGTTATGAGAGTACGCGTATTGCACCGGGAATTATTAAGTAGGATGATTTATAATTTATTTATTTGAAAGATGGACGCATCTTCTGTTAAACTAATAAATTATTTTATACATCACCGAACCATAAGTTTATCATTTCTTACTTACATAAATTTGGACGCTTCTTTATGTAAATAAGAAATTATAAATGAGTGGGCTTAATGGTATCCGATATGACACGAGTATGAACCTGAAATCAATGATCATCAGAATCCGTTAAAAGGGTCTAGAGACACAATCGTGTCTTACTACTCAGCAGAATCTTAAGGCCTCACTTGGAGCTACCTTATCACATTCTTAAGTTATTACTTTTGCGATTGCAAATCCTTGCGATTGTAAACTGTTCGTGGAACTAACAGACTTGTTACATACTTGAGTGAATGGAGTTGATTCGTCCTCAAACTAGCGACTGAGTACCATAATCCGCCGTCTATCGCATAAGCTCTTACGCGAGCTCCTCCCATTTGTTAAACTTTATTCTGGGAATATTGTTTCTCGAAATGTCCTCATTCTCTGCATCCCATCACCGTTTGTTATAGTTATCGTCGTTATGGTTGCTGTTGTTGGGTCCTGGAGTGGTCCCAGATTGTACAAACTTTATCAACTAGGTGATGAAACCTAACCTTAGAACGTCATAAGCATGATGTCGATATAGCAATCAGTGGTATTATTCATTGCAGACCAATATACACCAATTGAAGCATGTCTATTTAGTACTGCCAAGTAATTTATTAATCATCAAACATTACAGATAGCAGAAACGAGACTCTGCCTTAAGACATTTATGACTTTATATAGACATAACCACGCGACTACACTTTCTCCTTTGATGTGTTCTCTATTAAGAGGTTTGCTTCATAAAGCACTTATACCAACAATAAACCTTGTAATGATGTTTCTCTAAGATACCTATTCTAATGGATTGGATATCCTGGTCAACCTAGCCAAAATTTATGGATATTAAGAAATGTCGAAACATTAGATATTGCTGAATAAAGTTATCAGCGTCATGTTCAAATGGCTTAGTAAATCTTAAGTCTTGTTCCTAGTCACACTAAGCGGATAACACAGATTTAATCTCGGGACGAGATTTCTTTAAGGGGTAGGTACTGTAACATCCGAGAATTTTCGGATGTTTTGAATGACGATTTCAATCTTTGACTTTTAGGGTCTGGCTTGACTTATAAGAACGACCATCTAAATCACGTTTTCACGACTCGGACTCAAAAGCAATTTAATGTAAAACGACATTCCTGATAACTTTTCAGTTTTGACCGAGACCTGAAAACAGTCAGAAGGTGACTGAAATGCCCTCGCAACAATTTTGAACACAACGCGTACCGACCCAAAATAATTAAATTTGTATTTAATCATCATAATTTATTAAGTAAAAGTATTTAATAAATTAATTATCTTGTTAATCGAAAACGTTGGTTAAAAACACAATTATTGAAGTTAAAATTCATTTTACGGATAAAGTTTGTCGGAAAAATATATAAATGAATAATAAACGTTTTAAATAAATTCTATAAAACATTTACGAAAATTAGTCGAGTGAATACTCATTTTTATCAGAAAAATGATTCGAAAAACAATGGCGCAAGTTTCGTGCGTTGAATCATCCGTTAAGTCGCTCAAATGTGTCCCGAACCGCTTCTATCAAAAACTATATTAAAGTGTTACATGTTGGATACCCTAGGGACTATGGGGAAACTTGTCACTTTTCTTTATACTTCTATATAAAGTTTATATCTTTTCATTTCATTTTCAGTTCCATCTTTTATACATACACACACACTCTCATATATTCTCTCTCTCTCCCAAAATGTCCGGCCACCACCTCCCACCGCCGGCCACCGTCGCGCCGCCGCCGAAAAACATTTCCGGCGGACATATCCGGCGAAGACCAAAAAGACTCCTCATCCTCCGATCTATCCGATCCCCACCTTCACTCTCCCTCACTCGCGGACTCCTCCCACCGCGCCACCATCACATACACCAATCTACATCACCATCTATCATCACCGTACAGCACCACGTTGATTCGTGTGGTTTTAAAACCACAACGAAAAGGGATGCGTTCGGTGGTGGGTTGTCACCAAGAAGGGGTGCGTTGGACACGGGTATTGACAACCATGAAACGGGGTTGCGTTTGGTTCGGGTACAGGCCACAGCAAGGGGGTATGGTTTGGTTGTAAATAAGCCGAAGAGGGTGTGCGTGGGTCGGGTCGGGCTGTGGGACAGCCGGGGTCGGGATGGGTTTAGCAGCTAGGGGTGTTTGATTGTGGGTTGGGTCGGGTTGGTTTGTGGTAACAGCCGGGTATAAAACCCGGTGAGGGTGCGTCGGGTAGTTATCATACATAAGAGTGCGTTTGGTTTGTATGGTAAGCACCATGTGGGCGTTTGGCTGTTCGGGTCAGCCTAGGGGGGATGCGTTTGGTTCAACAGGTTGCACCACAAAAAGGGGCGTTTAGCTGAGACAGCCACAAGGGTGCGTTTGGCATAAGGGAAACAACAGAGGGTGTTTGTTGGCTTGCCATCACACTAGGGTGTGTTTGGCAGCCACCACCACCACATAGGGTGCGTTTGGATTTGGGTTTACCAAAATAAGGGTGCGTTTGGCTTAACAGCCACGCACAAGGGTGCGTTTGGCTTGTGACAGAAATCCCACCAAGGGCGTGTTTGGTTTAGACAGAAACGCACAAGGGTGCGTTTGGCTGTCAAAACAGCCAAAGGGTGCGTGTGTTTGGCTGCGAAACAGCCGGGGACAGCCGGGGCATCGGGTTGTTTCGTTTGGTTTGCAACGGAAACGCGTGCGTTTGATTGTGTGACAACGAATTAAAGTGATTTTGGTTAACAGAAAATATATAATTTGTTTCTTTAATCGATTTATAATAATATGTGAAGAAAATATTAGAACTTGCGTGGTTCTGTAGAAACATGAAAAAAATATTAATCGAGTTTTTATTTAATGGTTATAAGCGGTATTAGACATATTTGAGACGAGAATTGGACTAAAAATGGACTTTAGTGCCTTTATATAACGAGTAATTTAAATCAGAAATCGGAACATGAGATTCGGGATTCGAGGTTTCGATAACTTAGACTTTGGTTTATAAAATATAACAAATTATATTTTTACGGACGTTTTGATATAAAACGGGACTTCTAACTCCCAATAACGAAGAAACTGGATCGAAATCGAAATATACACTTTAATAAGAAATAAGTTATTTTAATATATTAAATCTGACATATCTATTAATTAAACGATTTGAGCACTTTCGAGCCCGTTTCAGCCTTCCGGCGAAACACGAAAGTTGTTCGTAATGACGTTTTACTTTGCCGCGAGGCTTATCGGCTTTAGAAATTGAGATAAGTTAGGATTGGACGGAAATAGTATATATATACAAATAATGTATTAACGGTTAAGGTTTAAAGACGCGCAAGTGGATTTCTCATCACATGTAAACATGTATGTATACATATAAAAATATGTATGATTTCGTGGTAACGATGTACGCATCGTTGGTCGTATTTATTATGTGTGAGCAAATTGGTTTGTCTCGAGTTGCTGCTGACCCTGACTCGGATGATGAAGTGCTTGCTGAGATTATCTTTCGGGGTAAGTCTATTTCGGGTGATGGTGTTGTGTTGGTGGACAAGCTTCCTGATGATGAGATTGTTGATCCACGGGTTAAGGTGGAAACTGTTTCTGATTATGCCTCTTCTCCTCCTCGGAATCGTCGTAAACATCTTGGGGTGAGGAGTGATGACTGCCTATGGGATAAACCTGTTGAGGATTTTTTCAGTTCTGAGAGTGAGAGTGATGATGACATGGAGAATTATATTCCTCCTCTTCCATATGGTGAATTTAAAGATTGGGAGATGGTGAGTTGCCCGCCTGGTAACAGTTATATTCATGTTTATTATCAGCAGAACAGGCGGCGAAAGTACTTTACCTACTTGAAACAGTTGCTACCTCATGTTTATCGTGAGGATATTCTTCTTTTGCGACGACGGATGAATAGGTACTTTCGGTTAAATCCAGATGTAAACATTGGTTTAGACCTCTGGAGGGATGTGAATATGTTGTGTCAGTCACTTCATTCGGATGACGTGGAAGATTTTTGGCGTACACAAGATGAATGGATTGTGAGTAGCTGGAAGTTGTATCCCAAGAGCTCTGTTCATGTCCTGGATTTAACGAATGGGAAGACTGTGTATATGTTTGTGGACAAATTCTATCCTATCCGGGCAACACTGCTTGAACGGATGTTACGCCACAGGCTCACAGTTCCACCCTCATACTGTCGGGATGTTGTTGTTGCTGGGAATATTATTCAGACGGTCCAGACTGGCTTACGGCAATCATATGAATGTCTTGCATCTGCTCCTATGTAAGTTGTTTCTGCGTTAGTGTTTGTATTTGCTTCAATAGTTTAGTTGCATTATTTAAAAAAAAAACATATGTACTCTTAGATATAGTGTTGTATACCTTTGGTGTTAGTGCTTGCACTGCACGACAAATGGTTTTCAGCTCACCATGGCTAACACCCAAGAAAGAGTCTGGCTCACCTTTGCAAACGGCTTTGGTGTGTTTCTCAAATCCGTTGATAGCTGTAAGGGTTTGCTAAAAATCCTATGGCCTTCACTCACCATGTTCTTGTAACAAAGAGTGGCTAGTCCAAGAGGGTACGGCTCTTGGTAAAGACTTTATCAAATCCGTTGATGGTTGCCAGGTTACCCAAAACTGGATGGTTATCACTTTCCATATTCTTTGGATGAAAAGTGGCTAGTCCATAGCAAACGGCTCATGGTAAAGACTTTCTCAAATCCGTTGATAGTTGACAATTTACTAAAAATTGTATGGTTATCGACTCACCATATTACTCTGTGTATGAAGAGTTGGCTAGTCCTGAGCAAACGGCTACAGGTAAAGACGTGTCAAATCCGTTGTATGGCTGTGACGGTTTGCCAAAAACTGTTAGGGTCTTCCAATTCACCCTTGATTCACGTTCTGAGAAATTGGACTGGTTTTTGTTACACCAGGGTGTTTGTTATCACCAAAGTTTCAACTATGTTGCTGCAAAGACTGGAAGCTGCTGTTCTTTGATGTTGCTGCCTCATTTGATTCTGCTGTTCATCGAGTTCATGCTGTTTCATTTGATGCTGCTGTGGCTTCTACAGTTTCTGCTGCTTATATTATTGCTGCTAGTTACCTTGTATCTGCTGGTATTTGTGATGCTGCTGGTTCGTCTGTTCTTGCTGTCTTCATCAATACTTGTTGAATACTTTGTTTCTGCTGCTACTCAATCCTCTTGCTTCGAGAAGATCTTTTTAGAAACTTGGAATTAACAGAGTCAAAACCAAGTTTAGGGGAGGATTGTTGAGAATAATTGAAAAACGACTAAGTGTTATTTCTGCTATTAGAGATATTCATTTCTGCTGATGGCATTAAGTCGTTCCTGCTGATTATGTTACTGCTGGTCATGTTCTCGTTTCTACTGACAGAGATAGAATCTGCTGATCTTATGTATAGACGTGATTAATGTAATTAATCTCATAAAGATAGGAATGAGATAAATTAGGAAGAGATTGATGTATATCTCTTACGTAATTTTAGGAATCTTGTTTAGCAATTTAGGGTTTCTTCTCTATAAAAGAAACCTTTAGCATTAGGATTTGTGACGGATTACAAATCACAAAAACAATTTATTATTAATAGAGAGATCTATAGAGGATCATTGGTTATATTTGTTCTTCTTTATTCTGTATTGTTTAGTTTCCGCCTAAACATTTGTTAGAGTCTCTCACGTATATACTTGTGATTACATAAGTACTATACAACCACAAAGGCTAGAAGATCTATCTAGTTTCAGATCCTAACATCCTATAAGACCAACCTTGTGAACTTAATCAGCAAACCCTTAGATATGCTTCATATGGACTTATTTGGTCCTACAAATGTTAAGAGTTTAATGAAAAAGTCTTATTGCCTAGTAGTCACTGATGACTTTAGTAGATTTTCTTGGGTATTCGTTTTGGCCACTAAGGATGAGACTAGTGGGATTCTAAAGACCTTCATAATAGAAATAGAAAATCAACTAGATCATAAAGTAAAAGTTATCAGGAGTGAAAATGGAACTAAGTTTAAGAATAGTATAATGAACCAGTTTTGTGAAATGAAGAGGATTAAGAGGGAATTCAGTATGGCTAGGACTCCTCAGTAGAATGGTGTAGCTGAGAGGAAGAATAGAACACTAATAGAGGCTGCAAGAACTATGTTAGTAGACTCTATGTTGCCAACCACCTTTTGGGCTGAAGCAGTTAGTACTGCTTGCTATGTGCTAAATAGGGTCTTAGTCATTAAGCCTCATAACAAGACACCTTATGAACTTATTCATGGAAGACCTCTGTAACACCCCCAAAATGGGTCGCAGCGGAATAATGGTCTGGGGCGTGTTACTTCAAGATCAACAGCACAAGATATATATAAGAACGACACAAAAGTCATTTAAATTGATACACTGGATTTAAATAAAAGACATATTACAAAAGCTTATAGCTTTACTTGTTTTTTGTTTATTATTACAAAAGATAACATAGATTTCTGATTAGTTAATTAATTAAACTAAATATATAATATAATAAATTACAAAATATATATTAGTAAAAACAAAAACAATCAATGAAAATGCCAGGAGCAGTATAAACTATTCCCGGGTCGTTAATTCCCCAATGAGGTTGTGTTGGAAGATCGGTACAGTCGAAGATTTGAGTTTGAAGGATAGAATTGGTTTGAGAGTGTGGAAAAGTCAAATTAGACAATAACAAACAAAAACGGTTAAGAAAATCCTAAAAATTACGAAATTAAGCTGAAAAACGGGAGCACGAATCCCGAACAAAGGGGGAAAAACCTAAAATCTTCAAAATTAACCCTACGAAGAAATTTTCACTTCTAAACTACTCTAGGGAACAAATAACGAAGAATGAAAAAGACTAGACCGAAAACGGAGTTCGTTTGACCCAAAAACGAGTCAAGACAAAAAACCGCACCCGGACCGCTCTTTAAAAAATGAAAAGTTGTAAAAATGACCCTACGAAAAGTTTTATATTTTTCCTACAAACTATATGACAAAATAAAATTTTCTAAAAAAGAAAAATATTTTTTTGATAATTTTTGTATTTTTTATGAATTTTTAAAACTTTTAACTAAATTAAATTGTAAAAAATATTAAATGACTTCGAAAAATTCTGAAATTTTTACCAAAAATACTAGACACTAATATAATCCTACGAAAAATAAAAAGCTAAAAATTGGCTTATAAATAAGCCCTCAATAAGCTGTTGGCAGCTTATAAGCTTAACAGCCCAAAATGATTATAAGTATCAATGCCCTTGGGACTATAACGAAAAAGTCCCAAGGGCGCAGCGGTATGAGTGTGTACAAAGAGAGGGAATGTATCGAGGGGTACCGGGTTCGAGTCTTGCTCACCCGGGCCCCTTGTCTTTCCCTCTTTTTTTTTCGAAAACTTCAAAAAGCAAAGTTGTTAAGCTCGTGGGGCTTAACAACTTTGTCAACTACGACTTTTTATGAAAAGCTCTCAATAAGCTTAAAAACAGCTTATAAACTTGACAGTTTACTTAAAAAGAGCTTAAAGCTAGAAAAATGCTAAGTCATTGGTCTTTTGAGGACAAAATAAGCTAACTTTAACTAATAAGCTAAAAAGGGGGCTTAATCTTTCCTAATAAGCACTAAAGTCTATAAACTAGAACTGAATAAGCTGAAAGAGCTTAAATGGACAGAAAATCTAAAGTTGAGCTAAAGGGGCTTAATGCTTAACTTGGCACTCAAATAAGCTAAGAAAATGATAAATAAGCAACCACAACCTAACACATTACCCTAAAAAACAACTAGGATCATAAATGAGCTTATGAAATAAGCTGAATAAGCTAAGAGATGAAATAAGCAATCCCTACTCTTAACACTAAGCTAAGACAGTGAAAGGGCTAGTTTAAGCTTAAAAATAAGCTATCTAATAAGCTTCTTAAGGTCTGAAACTTAAGGGGCTTATACAAGAGCTTATAGGCTCTTGAAATAAGCCAAGAACTTGGGCTTAAGTGCACTTAAAGGCTAAGCAAAAAGAGCTTAAAATCTCCCCTTTGCACCAGGGGAGATTAAAGCTTAACTCAAGTGGCTTATTTGACAGCTTTTTAAAAGCTGTCAAATAAGCTTAAATTAAAAAGAAAAGTGAAAACAGCTAAAGTACCCTAGCTAATGGACTTATGCACCAATTTTTGACTTTTATAAACCATAAAAACTTGCTGAATTTTGACAGTGAAAAAGGCTTTTGGTTTTTTAAAACTTTGACACTAAAAACACTTGGTGATTTTTGACTCAAAAGTCAAAAGACACCAAGGTGTTGACAGCTTGTTTAAGATACACAAAAGACTCACTTTTAGAAACCAAAACTCAGAATCCAAGTGCTTATGAATATAAGCACTTGTGGCCTTTTTTTAAAAAAAATCTCACAGTTCCAAAGATGGTTTATAAACTTTTGAAAAACAATTTTCAAACTAAAAATCTTTTAAAAACAGCTTAAATAAGCTTAAAAATCTAAGCTTAAACTAGCTTGATGACCTCAACCCATAGACAAAGCCATTTTGACCCGTTTTGAGTGTTGACCCAAACACCCCCTTAATTTTTAAAAAGTGGTTTAAAAACTTATATAAACTAAATTTTACTGAAATTTTAAATAGACTAATATTACTTAAGCTATTTAAGACATAAAAAAGATAAAAAGAAAAACAAATAAGCACTTAAATTTGATGATAAGCTAGTGACAGTACAAGCTTATTTTTGGCAGTTTTAGATAACTTGAATGAAAATGAAGTAAAGAGCATTAAAAACATACTTAAACATTAAATAACACTAATAAGCATAAAAAGATATTAATAAGCTGAAAAATAAGCTAAATAAGCTGTGCTACAGTAATAAGCAAAATTTGAAAGAAATTTTACCTTTGATCCTTTGATCATAAAGGATCCTTTGAAGACCTAATTAAGCTCTAACTCCCTACCCTTAGCTTATAAATAAGCTAAAACTAAGCCATAACCCAATAAGCCATCCATAATAGCTTATTCATCCAAGCTTCAATAGAACAGTACCTTTGTCACCCTTTTGAATTTTTCTTAAAAGTTTTCTAAAACAGGTTATAAAGATTGCTTAACTGAAAGCTTAAAGAATTTTAAGAAGACAAATGTAACTTAAAACACTCTTAACTGAATTTTCATTAAAATCGAAGTACAAATACAATAGAAACTTTTAAACTTTTAAAAACTAACTTAAGCTACACTTGAACTAAAATTACTTGTAAAAAAAACTTAAAAACTACTTAACAGCCACAATGGCTTTTACAAGGCTTTTTATAGAAAAATACGACTAGGCTCTTCTCTTTGTCTTCTTCCTTTTGTGTTTCTTTGTAGACACAAGAAGGGGGTGTGCTTGTTGTGAGAGTGCAAACAAAAGCAAATCATGGCCCTCCATTTTTCTTGAAGCCCAAGTCGACAGTTATAAGCCATTGATGAATTTTTTGTGTGGGTTTGGATTGCCAACATGGCAATCCATGTGGGGGTGTGGGGCTGAGGATAGTGAGGTTTTTAGATGTTTATGGAGAGTCAACCAATGTGAGAAAGACAGGTTTGTGGGGTTGTGAGTTTAGGCGGGAACCATTTGAGAAGATATACAGTATTTTAAACTGTATGGTTGAAGTTTGGGGATTGGGCAAAATTGGCCCCTCAAAGTTATATGGTTCATTGCACAATTCGTCCTTGTGGTTAAATAACTTTGGGGACTTGGCAAATTAAGTCCCCAAAAGTTATATCACCAATTGCACCCGTGGTCCTTGGTGGTTATAAGATGGAGGACTTGACAGTTTTGGTCCTTGGAGTATAACTTTGGCATTTAGGCAGTTTTCACCCTTGTCTTTATTTTTCTCTTTTCCTCTTTAAATATAAGTTTAGGGTTTGGCAATTTTAACCCTCAAACTTATATTTCTTCACATGTTGACTTTTGGATTTGTCGGGGTTGACTTGGTTTGACTTGGGTTGACTTTCTGTTGACTTTTTCAGGCTTGGGCTTGGACTTTGACTTTGTCTTCTCCTTGCTTTTCCATTCCGAGTCCGGTTTTGTCGATTTGGCTTTGTTTTTTATCTTTTTCTTAATTATCCGTTCCTGCACAATACAATTAGCAAAACAAGCGTATATTTGGCATTTTAAGTCCATTTTTGGTTATTTTAGCTCGTTTTTAAAGGTAAAAGGTATGTGTAATTAAGCACATACCAATGTTCTTTTGCTTTACCCTCTCCTTTTGCATTCTTCCTCCCTTGTTTGGATACAAACTCTTTCTGCACCCTCTGTTTCTTTGAGGAGCTCTTCCGTTATTGTCTTTGCTCCTTTGAGATTCTCTTTTGATAGGCTTTAAAATGTTTGATGACAGGTGTAGCTTTCTTTTGGAGCCTTTTGATCTTAGCCTTCAAAAGTTCAATTTCCTTGGCTTGATCTGAAACCTGTTTACATAAAGAGATACAAAGATCATAGACATTTTGGAGAGTCATTGCATCCTCATTCCCTGAAAGGGATGTATCATTGAATGAATGATCTCCAAGATTCTCACCAGTAGGTTCTGGAATTGAATCAAGAACAATAGGAGTGGGGGAAGGTCTGGGGGAAGGTCTTGGGGAAGGTTCAGATTGATGCTCAATGGGTACCTCACTAGGTTGAGCAGATGTTGAGTCAGGCA